>CAUZXS010002489.1:137500-175000 GCA_963585895.1 Sepioteuthis lessoniana | reverse complement strand
CACTGTTTATTATTTTTAATTCTATTTCTTCAAGATTCCTTGTAATTTTTCTAGTGTCGGGATCTAGATGGTAAAGGAATTATCCCATATCTTCTGTCCAAGCGATTTCGACCATACGTAGTCATCAGGGGTAGTGTAGTTTTGAGTTGACAGTTTCATTTTAAATTGTTTTATTTGTAGCGTTTTGTTTTGAAGTTATCAGTTGGGATGTTTTCAGTGTTTTGTTTTAAAACGTTTGGTGAGAAATCAGGTTTACTAATGGGGGTACTAATTTTTAGTTAATGAAAATATTTAATATGTTGGTGCTTGTGTTAAATGTTTTTTTTTATTTATGTTTGCCTTTTATTTTTATATGCATATTACTTCTAGGATTTGTAGTCGTTTTTTATTATTGTTTTTATATATAATTATTACATTATCTATGAAAATGTTCCTTACATCGGAAGATGTAAGTTAGTAAGTGCTATTGTGTTTTATAATTAGATATTGTTTTATGGTGCTATTTTCAGAAAGGTGATTTGTGAGACGACGAGATAATGTTGTGGTTGTATAGTCAATGTAAGTATTATCTTTGTTTTTCGGGAGACACTCTCGAAATGAACATATAATCTATAAACTATATTGGTTTGGTTTAGGTGTATTCTAGCGGAGAACTGGTCCCTTGGCCTGGTTGATAGAGTGTTCACCAATGGCTCGGGAGACTGGGGTTCAATCCCAGGTTGAGTCATACCAAAGACTCAAAAAATGGTACTTGATGCTTCCTTGCTTAACACTCAGCATTATAAGGCTCGTATCAAGGGTAAAGTGGAGCAATCCAGGGAAAGGAGTAGCGCCCTCCCCTACACCTCGGTATTGTAGCTATTGAAAAGGGGGCCTTTGGGTCGCCTTCGATTACGATCGCCAACAACAAAAAAAGGTAATTTCTTTCTTGGTTGGCTCGAGAACTTTTCGGTATACCTTTGTATAGCCGTTTCTGTCGAAATTCGAACTAAGCTTGCCACTTATTGTTTCCGTGCAAGCTATATCGTTCCTCCTCTTAACACTTGAACAATTGTACATTACACATTTTCTCGGGCTGAATGAACCTTTCGTACTCTTTATTGTTAATTCAATAAAGATTTTTTTGGCTAACAAAAAATGATACTGGTGAAATTGAAGCGATTCATATGTCAATATAAACACACACACACACACACACACACACACATATATATATATAGTTACAGATCCTATTCTTATCGTCAAGGGTGTAGTGCTGACGTACAAAATAGCAAGAGGGCAGATTTTAAACGTATCAAATTTGATATCTTGCATGTTCACACAAAGAGTTGTCACTAATATGTCGGTAAATCAGAGTCCTTTAATCTTCGGAAAACTGTTTCATTTTCCCGTTCATATCAGCCCAAAAGAACGTACAAGCTGGTCTCCGTGTACGTCCGTCTATCTAAACCGTAACTTGTATTTACCCAAACACTCCACAAAGTCTATTATTTAAGCAGAGTTTATCAGGTTTGAATTCTGAGTTTTCCTTCTCCTCAACCGGTTGTCATACCAAGGTTAAAGAGCCTAATATAACCTGTCTAACCATAGCTGAAGGCAGAATATTTGTATGTACTCTTTTCCCGGGGCTGTTAGCGATCTGTAAAATTCAAATAGTCTCGCTCAGGTTTAACTCAGGTCAATGAGTATTTTTTTTGTTTTGTCTTTTTATTTTATACCGGACATTGGCATAATGGTTAGAGTGTTCCCCAATGGTCCGGAAGAATTTAAAATGGTACTTAATCCCTCTTTGCTCAACACTCAGCATTTTAAGGTACGGATCAGGGGTAAAGTGGAGAAATCCAGGGAAAGGAGTTGCACCCTCTCCTACACCTTGGTGTTGTAGCTATCGAAAGGGGTAGGGGCCTTCGGGTCGCCCTCGAATATGGTCGCCAACCTTACTTTTATTTTGTTGTATTCTTTTTCACTCGTACAATCTGTTTTTGTTTTTTGTTTTTTTCTTATTGTCTCTGTTCATAATCAATAGATATCTTGCTCCAGTGACCGAGCATCTTTTTATTTCTAATCTTTATTTCTCTGACTGTTTTCTATCAAATCAGAAACATGCGATTCTTTATATAAGGTATTGATGGAAGTGATGAAATATACTGAGTAGGTTTCATCAAACTTCTGGTCAAGTATTAAGCATTAAAACAAATCTTGTCTCAATTATTTTTGTTTGCTTTTTGTTTTGTTTGTTCATTTGTTTGTTTTTTTACAGTTTTTTTTTTCAGTCACAAAATCTGTCTTGTCATCGCTGTCCATGATTCATAGATATCTCGCCTCATTGATATTTTATTTTTACTCCAAATCTTATTGCATAGGTCTCTATGTCTGTCTGTCAATCTGAACCAGAACATACGCTTCTTTATATAAAGTATTGCCGGAAGTGATGAAATATAGTGACTAGATTTCATCAGGCTTCTCATGAGAAAGTGATAAACATTAAAATAGGTCTCTTTGTCTTGATTGTTATTTTTGCTTGTGTTTTTTGGTGGGAGTGAGGTTTATATATATATATATATATATATATATTTCAAGTGTATTTTTTTTGGTTTTTTTTTTTTGCTTTTTTTTTTTGGTGGGAGTGAGGTTTATATATATATATATATATATATATATATATATATATATTTCAAGTTTATTTATTTTTTTTTTTTTCTGCTTTCTTTGGTGGGAGTGAGGTTTATATATATATATATATATATATATATATATATATATATATTTCAAGTTTATTTTTTGGGTTTTTTTTTTTTTTGGTGGGAGTGAGGTTTATATATATATATATATATATATATATATATATATATATATTTCAAGCTTATTTTTTTGTGTTTTTTTTTTTGGTGGGAGTGAGCTTTATATATATATATATATATATATATATATATATATATTTCAAGTTTTTTGGGGTTTTTTTTTTTGTTTTTTTTTGTTTTTTTTGGTGGGAGTGAGGTTTATATATATATATATATATATATATATATATATATATATATTTCAAGTTTATTTTTTGGGTTTTTTTTTTTTGCTTTTTTTATTTTTCGTCATAAAATCATTTTGTTCCAGTTGGTTATGTTTATGATTCCCAAAAATCCCGCCTTTTACATACTTTCTCTTTTACAACTAATCTTTGAATATTCAAAATTAGAAATTTTCGAAATGTGTTCTTCACTTCAGTGGCAACGTTAACCCATTCACGGCCAATATAACAATTTTATTGCGCAACGAAAAATGATGGAAATTTCTAGAAACGCACTTCATATACGGTGCTTACGAATATATGATTAGAGATGTTGAGCAGCGGGTAGAGTGTTCGCCTAATCGTCCGGGAGACCTGGGTTCAATCCCAGGTCGCGTCATAACAAAGAATTTTAAATTGGTACTTGAAACCTCCTTGTTTAACACTCAGCAATATCAGGTACGTATCAAGGGTAAAGTGGAGGAATCCAGAGAAAGGAGTAGCACCCTACCCTACACCTCGGTGTTGTAGCTATTGAGAAGGGAACCTTCTGGTCACCCTCAACAACGGTCGCCAAATTTACTTACTTATTCTTTTAAAAATTACCTAAAATTTGAAATTCGAAATAATGGAAATCGATTTTTTTTTTTCGAAATTAGAAATGAGACGAATTTTTAAAAACCCGAAACTTTGAAAGAGATAGACCTGGGATTTCACACCTTGAAAGCTATTGATATCAGAAAAAGAAAAAGATAAAGAATTCAATTGCTTTAAAAAAATTCATATCGAAAATATTCAAAGTTGAGATATTTACAAAGTATATATATATATATATATATATATATATATAAATCGAAAACTACTCAAAGACTTAGAGGGCACGAGAAAACTCCAAACACCTGTTTATTTCCACTGACTCGACAACTCAAGAAAGTTCAAACACATTATTAGATAGAGCCTGTTTTCTGTAAATGTTCAGCAATCGTTGATAAATGATATCAATAGGATTCCTTTGTATGGATGAATTCCATGACACTTCACTGCTTATATGTATGACGCCATTTTGTTGAGTCATGTTAAACTCACTAGATGTTTTAATCGATTAACTTATAAATGGGCGGCAAAATTTGAAGTCTATTTTTTATATTTCTCTCTCACCTTTATTTTCGATTACATTATATCTGTTTTGTTTCCTTAGTGTCGTAGATTGATAACCCGAGTAAATTGCAATTAAACAATATATATATATGTGTGTGTGTGTGTGTGTGTGTGTGTGTGTATAAATTAAGATGAAAGTAAATCTTTGTCAAAACTAATGGTTGACTCGGTTTCATCCAAAATTAAAATCCAACAAATATTACTCGAGTAAAAAGAATTACGAATACGACACGGAGAGATATCGAGAATATTATCAAGGATAATCTAAAAGCTTATTTTTCAGTTTGTACGAGCTAATGGGTTTACGTACTTCCCCGTATAGAGCATTGATAAGTCAAACTTGTCTTTCCTAAAGTAACGGTCACGTAAGTTCAATTCTGACCGAAAACTTTTTCGATCACCCCTCTTCCTATATAGAGATTGACAAATATATTTAAATGATTTAAAAAATGTGTTCTGTTTTAATAAAAATCAATATTTATTTATTGGTTTCAACACCATTTCAACTCGTCAAGGGTTATTTTATGCCTAGAGGTTAGAGAATCGCGGACATCGTACGTTTATATCCACCTTTTTGTATAGTGGTTTCCCAATAGTTTTGTTTGCGTATGTCATTAATAAAAACAATATTTAGACTGATCTATTTGACCCATAAGATGGAACCCAAATAGACACGGCCACTCCGAGTCAGAGTGGAACTGGGAGAAATAACAATGAAGGTGCACTCCACACTCCCCCGAGATACAAAACTGGAGCCACGCCAATAGAGGCAATTTATCATTCACTACCAAGACACTCCATTTTTTGAGGGGAGAGGGAACCTTGCTCCTCTTCAGGGGATACAGTCAACATATTCAAAGCCCCGTTGTTAGGACCCTCAGAAAATTTGGATCAAAATTAATTATTTGCAATACTTTATGTAAAATTAAAGAGAAAATATTCAATTTACATTTAAAATCTTGAAAAAAAGTATTTGGTTCAATTTTTGGACTGGATTGTAAACTTGCAAAGCTGCATCTGATTGTGAAACGGCAGTTCTAGAGACATGGGGAGTATTCCGTACCCTTCATTACCATTATTGTTAGGGTCTCATCTAGGGGTCAAATAGAATTGTTTTAAAGTAATTCGTATAGTACAAAAAAACAACAAAAAAAAAAACAAAGAGGAAAAAATGTATATATGAACGTATGATAAACGCGATTCCCTAACTTCTTGGTAATGAATCTAAACTGGTTGACATGCCGTAAAAATCAATCCCTCAATTAATCAAGGATGTTAACTCCTGATTTTTGATTCTGAAAGAAAAATATCAGAAAATTTACATCTTTTCAAATCAAGTAATCATTGTCCTGTGTTTTCGAACAGAGAAAAAAAAAATGTTGAAATCTGATCGGACCGATCTGAACCTGTAAAATAAAAGACCCCTAATATGATGATAATCTGTCTTTCATGGTCTGCTGCTTTCTCTGCTCTGATTGGCTGCTTTATCATTACGGATGTTAAACCTCCTCAGCCAACACCACCATGTTTGTTTGTGTGTTGTTGTTTTTTTAAATCTTTCTTCCTTTTTTTCTTTTCCTTCTGTCTTTTTTCTCTTTTTTTTTTATACATACGTATTTTTATTTTTTATTTTTTATTTTTTATTTTTTACACACACACAGGCTTGCATTTAATCGAGCATTCATTTGTTGCTTGGATAGCTTCTCATTATGGCCTTCTTCTTCCTGCTAAAACTCATTACGCTAAAAGATTTATAACAACTTAATGCCAGCCCAATAATACACTGGCTTTCGAGACGGTAATCGTATTTCGTCTGACGTCACGAAATAAATTGTTTGTTGTTTCTCTTGCGAGGAAAAAATACTTAATTATTTAACACTACGCTCCGTTGTGCGTTCTCCCTCGGTACGCCTGGGTCTCTGTTATGTGAAACTTAAGAGTTGCCACACACACACACACACACACACACGAAATGACTTTGAGAAAATTGAGCCTTCGTCATTGAATTAAGAAGATTAATTGTTTATTAAACAACAACAACAAAAACACTACTACTTCTACTACTACTACTACTACTACTAATAATAATAATAATAATACTTCTTTGACTATAAAGATTGTGGCGTACTTGGCGTAAGGTTTATCGTCTAAAAAATAGATCCAACAATCCGAGTTCAAATCCTAGACAAGGCTCTTTGCGTTTCAGTTTGCATGAAACCGTCTTCACATCCAACTGTCTAGTTTTGGGTGTAATATTAGGACAGACTGGGTTTTTTTTAACTTTGTCACTCAGTCAAGCGGGGGTGATGAGCTGACTGTATCCTACGCAGAGAGGTAAGAACCATTTAAAAAAGAGTTTCCTGGGTATTCCAATAAACTGCCTCTGGTGGTTAGGCTCCAGTCCTGGAGAGCTGGGGAGTGTAGAGTTCCTCTTCATTGTCATTACTCCCAGGTCCACTCTGACTGGGAGTGTTAGTATTTGTTAGAGTTCATTCGAAAGGTCAAATAGATCTGTTTAAAAAATCATTCGCATTCGATAGGACCGGGCGCAAAAAAGAAAAAAACAACAGCAGATAAATGTAAATAAGAGCGTACAATAAATGCGATTCTCTAACCTCGAAGCATAAAGTAACTCTATACGGATTGACATGCCGTTAAAATCAATCACTCGGTTACAACCGCAATCGGTATAAGATAATGAATGTTCTTGATTAAAACCACCTCTATGTGCTTACTTAACCCTCGGCCAATTTCTATGGGAAGTACAGCTGGCTTCAGTTAAGAGTTTTCCTTCTCCAAGACTATTCACAGTACCATTGCCAAAGAACTCAGCGGTTCTACGGACCCATTACTTAGGAAAGGCAGGTGGATTCATTACTTTCTCAAAGGTGTAAGCACAAATTAAAATGCAATTAAAACCCTGCCAAAAATGTCCTTGTGTCACATCCTGCATGTGGTAGAGAGGTGAGATAAATACTACTACTACTACTACTACTACCGCTGACACTAATTACAGGGATTAATGATGGTTAGAGGCGCCTGAAAGAGTCCTGAAATTAGGGAAATCCTCGGAAAGGATAACCCTGGGAAAGGCATGCATCGATTTTTCCCTCTCTTCTGCTATGGACAAATTGTAAGACAAATTAGGTTCTTTAGCCCTGGTTGGGCAATCAACTTAAAAGGAAAACTCAGAATACAACCCAACAATAGGTTAAATAATAGCACTGATATTCTCCTACAAGCATAGATTTGGCATTAAATAACTCACGAAAGTTGATATGTCATTAAACAATGAAACCAACGACTCGTCTTTTTATCAATATAGCTAAAATATATATCAGAACTATTTCCTTAAATCATTTTTTTTTCTTTCTATTTCCCGAACAGAATCGAGGGAACACAATCGTTCGTCCAATCGATGGGATGACATATTTATATCTCTAGTTGGGGGTAAGACACCAAACTGCATCTGAGAGTGAGGCACCAAATTTGGATGTTTAGGAAATATGGAGTCACCACTTCGTTTACATTACTGCCAGGTCAACTCTGACCAGGAGAAGTAGTACCTGTTAAGGTCCCTTCTATAAGTCAAATAGATCTGTTTAGAAATTATTCCTATTCGATACGACCCGGGGAAAAACCCTCTTAAATAAAAACTGCTCAAAAAAGTAAAAAGGAATGTAAAATGAACACTATTTCCTAACCTCTAGGCTTAAAATAACCCTAAACTGGTCGACATACCGTTAAAATCAATCTGTGAATATAAACCCATATTATAATTAAGGTTGGTTCAAGACCTGAAGTACTCTGTAAGAGTCAATGTCGCAAGCAATGCTCTGAGGAATTAGCTTGCTAATTATTACTTTACGTGAGATTCTCAGAAATTCAGAATTAGTTGCCATTGAATTTTTTAAAATTATTTCTCCATATAAGCGAGCATCTCTAAACCTAAAATTAAGACACTTTACGACATCGCCATCACTGCTTTTAAAAAGTGAATCACTTCCACTGCTGTGAGTATTTACGAGCGTTTGTTCATTGCAGGCGAGTTTCTCCGCAGTTATCTGCTCCTGATTTTAATCTTCAAGAAGCACTTCGAAAATACAGCCCACTCTTTATCTCTACAAAGCTACAACTGCTACAGGTCTTACAATAACACGACTAGATGGGGCAAGTTTTCAGCTACAAAATACTAGTCTTCTACACAGTCACCACGAGTGACTATGCATTTTTGCCCTGGATAAACAAAATGCTGAACTGCAGCTTCGAAGTAAACGAGTTCGAACTCCAGTCACGCTCTCTTTCACTTTTTGACTCATACCCAAATAATAATAATAATAATAATAATAATAATAATAATACCCTAAAAATGATAATCTATCTATCTATCTATCTATCTATCTATCAAAGTCTTTTCAAATCTATCTATCTTACACACGTACATCTCTCGATCGTGGCGGAGTGGCTAAAGTGTTCTACTACGACATCGTAGTAGGTGAGTTTAAACTCCAGACATGCTACTGCGATCACTTCTGTGCTAATAGCCTTGGGAAAGGCATGAACGACCTTATCCCCCAGGTATTTGTTGCTCTATTGGGTAGAGTGTTCGTCAATGGCCTGGGAGACTAGAGTTCAATCCCTAGTCGAATCATACCAAAAACTCGAAAAATAGTACTTGATATCTCCTTGCTTAACACTCAGCATTATAAGGTACGTATCAAGGGTAAAGTGGGGCAATGCAAGGAAAGGAGTGGCGCCCTTCTCAACACCTCCTTGTAGTAGCTATTGAAAAGGGAAAATTCGGTTCGCCCTCGACTACGGTCACTAACTTTACTTATTGGTTGACTAGTACCACACCTGTTCTTCTTAAAGATTGCTTTGACGTGTGTTATTACATACGAAGGTTGATATGTCATTAAAAACTTTGAAACTAAACCACTTATTTATCTATCTTGCTCTCATATGTATATATTTATCTATCTGTGTCTGTTGATATCAATCTATCTTATACACATATACGAGGATCATTAAATAAGTTTCCAGACTTTTTTCGTATAGGCGATTTTATTAATAGTATACACATGAAACTCTAGTCCCCTTCGAAGTTATCTCCTCCGGCTGCAATGCACTTGTTGTTCTGTTCCAACAACTTCTTCAATGCCCCATGGAAGTCCTCTTGTGTGAGCATGTCAATGACCTTCTTCACAGCCTCTTTCATCTCCTCAGTTGTCTCATAACGATAGCCTCTGAGCTTAGGGAATAAGCAAAAGTCACAAGGAGCAAGGTCTGGACTGCAGGGAGGCTGACGAACTGTCTTGATGCCCATCTTGGTCAAATAGTCTGTGACAAGGATGGAGTTGTGGACTGGTGCATTGTCCTGGTGGAAATGCCACAGACCCGATTTGAAGAATATTGGCCTCTTCCCAAGGAATCTCTTCCTGAACTCCCTTAAAACCTCAACATAGTAACCCTCACCCTAACTCTTTGGCCCATCAACTCTGGTCTATTGACTTCCTTACTCCTCCCACATCTCTCATCATCTCTCACAGTAGAGTGTATTCCAATTCCTGCTGTAGCTGTTTATTTTAACTTGAAATCATAAAAATTGGTCAGTCATCTCATAAGATGTATAGTAATAACATACTGAACTTTCAAGAGTCTACGACAATTTTAAATGCCAGTACAAAAAAAGTCTGGAAACTTATTGATGCTCCACGTACATCTATCTATTTCAGTAATTCCCAAAGTAGGCCGCAGGCTGCTCTGGCGGAGCGTGGTAATATTTTGATGGGGCCAAGTTAATAGCCTTTTAAGCTTCCTTCATATGAATTGCAGTAAAATTTTGAATATGTAAGAATTAAATATTACTGGGTGGGGGGACCAGAATTTTAGAAATGCCAAAGTGGGGCAGATCCTACAATCGGTTGGGAATCACTGATCTTTATGATAATATATTCTGTGTGCGAATATATATATATATATATATATATATATATATATATATATACGTGGTTTCCAGACTTTTTTTTTTGTACAAGCATTTAAAATTGTCGTAGACACTTGAAAATTCAGAATGTTATTGTTATACATCTTATTAGATGACTGACTAATTTTTTTGATTTCAGGTTCAAATGAACAGCTACAGCAGCAATTAGAATACACCCTACTAAACCCTGATTGTCACAGCTGGTGAATTTCAAAAATGCAATGAGGACACTTTAGAAGAATGATATGTAATAAAATTCTGTTTTAAATTTAGAAAAAATACCACAGAAACGTATGGAATGCTTCAGACTACTTTTGGAGAATCTTGCATGAATCGAGCATCAGTTTATATATATATATATATATATATATATATATATATATATATATATATATATATATATATATATATATTCACAATTTACATTAGCTTATCAAGAGATTTACAGGAAGTTAAACTCTTCGATACATAATCGAAAATTCCAGCAGTTAATAAAAATAGATCACTTCATCCTGCTCGCTCTGAAATTTATCAACCAAACTATATACTGTCAACTAGTTAGGAAGTGTAAACTGAGTAAATTTCTTATCAAATTTATCTCCCCCACGGTATTAAGATGTATGCACAACAACATTCGTCCTTAGAAAAATTGTATAACTAATTTAAGAAAGGAATGGATGCTCGAATGATATTAAATCAAAGCTGGAGAAATTTCCCACGAAATTTTTCTTTCAGATGTTTGTAAAATTTATACACGAATTAACTCCCAGCAATATTCGTCCTTAGAAAACTGACATTGCTGATTCAACTAAGAGGAATGGAAGCTCAAATGAGGTTAACACAAAACTGGAAAATTTTCCTATTAAATTTGTCTCTCAAATTTTAATCAGATTTATACGCAAATTAACTCACAACAAAATTTGTACAAAAGAAAATAGCATAGCGAGCACAACTCAAAAGAATGGATGCTCAAATGAGGATAACGCGTGATGTTAGTCTGGTAATCTTCATTTTCGTCACTAAAATTAATTTTCGAATCAGTAAAAAGAATTCAGAATGATAGCATTTTGTTTTGAACATAAACTTTCGACTTGAATTCCTTCACGAAATAAATAAGTACAATTTGCGGATGAAGAGGGAAAGAATAAACAAAGTAAAAAAAAAGAAAATGAAATAAAACAAATAAAATACCAAAAAATTAAGATAATAATAAGAAAGGGAGACAACTGAGACGGCCAAAACGTGACAGTAATAGAGTGAGTTTACGGCCCTTATTATTCAACTTGCAGCTGTCGTGAGAGAGAGAGAGAGAGAGAGAGAGAGAGAGAGAGAGAGAGAGAGAGAGAGAGAGAGAGTAAATATTTTATAAACGTTACCATTTGATGGAGTGCGAATGAGTGATCAGTTTATGATACAATCTCAAGTCTCCCCGCTCCGGGAACATAAAAAAAAGTTTAAAAAATAAATGAATAGAAATAAATAAATAAATAAATAAATAAATAATAATCGCCAGATAATTTCACTCCATTTTCTCACACACGTCAGCCTTTCTCTTTTCATTCAGGAAATACTTTCATCAATCATCAAAGAAAACAAGAGGTTGTTTTAGTCTCTTTATTTATTTATTTATTTTCTAACAACGTTCTCTCTTTACAAACCTGTCCTTTTCGTCACCATCTTGTCCTTTGAAAAGGTACCACCATATTTCTCTGACAGTGAAAAAAAAAAAAAACCCCAGAAAATCCATAACTGCGCATGCGCATGCACACACACGCATATATATATCTACTAGCAGAGATACTCAGCGTACCCAGGGTTGGGGAAAATCATTTTTAAATATTCTTGCCCGCTTAAAATATACTGTCAAGTTTATACGCACATAAATTGTGCCCGCTTATTTTTAGGGATGCGTTTTTATGGAACACGCATTGCTTGGAATTTTAATGGGAAATCCCATTGAATTGGTTACTCGAAATCATTCCCCGGATAGAGATGTTAGCATTTAACGTAACTTTAATACCCTAGAAAAAGAAATGCATCCAACTCTTCCCCTCTCAGCTACGAGTAATTAGCAGGGCGGCTTTGGTTAGGTAACCAATCAAGGAAAAAGAAAACTCTGAGAAAAAGCTAATCTAAGTCCGCCTAAAAATTGACCTTGCGCCATATCCTGCTTGAGGTAGAGGGGTTGGGTACATGCGTACATTAAATGACTCGTGAGTCTGTTAGATTTTCGTTGTTACGCTCCATGGTGATACAATGCTTCTGTTTAAGAAGTGAAGCATTCTAATAAGCTTGGTCATAAGTTATCACTTTAATATCGAGAATTTGAATGGTGACCTTGTGTCACATCCTGTCCATTGGCAAAGGGATTTGCTGAGTAGCTATCAGGAATGAATAAACTACAACACTAGGTTATAAAAATATAACTCTATTCTTCTTAGAGTCAAAGCTTCTGTGGTGTGTGAGAGAGACAGACGGGGGTAGACGGAGGGAGACCAAGACAGCCTGTGTTACTGACCCATAACTTCTTCTCTAACCCATACCACACTGTATGATCTCCAAGACCCACTTAGCGCTTCTGCGTCTCGACCGGGGTACTCAACCGAAGGTCTGTTGTTGGCTGCTCTCAGGGACGCTGCCCTAGCGAGGCACCCTGCCACTTGCTGGTGCTCTCTTCCGGCCACAAGCTGAGACTGACTCAAGACTGACCTATCTCACGTGAGTATCTGCATATATCATTTCACAACGCCCACACATTTACGTTAAACTACGTGACTGCTTCTGCTTATTTACACAGGTATGTCCTGTGCAGAGAAACCCCCGGTTGACGACTCGGTCAGGGGTCAATATCAAGCAGGTTGTGTAAATTCATGTTATGTGAAATAGTTTTCCGGGAGTCTTTCGTGATAAACGAGTTAAACATTGGGACACGTCAAGATTTTCCCTTGTTAACATCTCCAAATTTACGCAATAACTTTAAACATATTAAAATCTGTACTTCTTTGGGTATATCTTATTCAATATGTATTAGATATATTATAATATCGTATAATGATTATGGGCACCATCGGATGTGCGAATCAGTGCTTTCTGGTTTTTGTAAAGTATCTTTATAGCAGTAATTATTTATTTGGGGAGGCCATAAGCTTGTTATATTTGCTCCATCTTTTCTCAATGTTCGGAATCAAATGCCTTAGAGGAATCTCCGAACAATTGTATTACCTCGAAATGTTTTGCACGTACTGCTTCGATGATTCAACAGATAATCAGAAGTAGTGGATCGATTTCTCTGAAAGCTGTTCCGATTTTTCTTAAGAATATTCTCAATTTCAGATCGGATACAATTGAGAAGCACGGTCACTTGCCACCCATCTCACAAACCATCTTAGTAAAACGAACAAAGCATGTTGAGCCCCGCTGAAGAAATAAGGACGAATAATGGATATAAGTTTTTGCTGGCCGGCTATGTAGTAGTCCACCGTAGAACATTACTTGTGATTTTGTCCTTACTTCACCAGCAATGCCTAGCATGTCTTATCCGTTTTATTCAGATGTTTTTTTGCAATATAAAGTAAGTGGCTATTGAGCTGCTATTTTGTGGGACGTTGCTTCCGTGATTTGTTCGAAACATCACACAATATCCTTGAGTAATTCCCATCTAACTTTTTCTCCAGGTGTTTCACATCAGACACGTGGTCACAGAAAAAATACAACTCACTTTTGTTATAGTTTCAATCTTTTCTTGACCGGTCTTAAATAAATAGTATCAAAACAGAGTGGGGAGCAAAATTCAAAAATTTACCTAAAGAAATCATCATCATCATCATCAAGTCTTCTTGAGAGCAAGGAGTTCCCTGACTCTTTCTCACCATCCATCCTCACTCCTGACAGGTCTTCTAAGTTGCAACCTGTACGGGCACAAAGCTGATGTTAATAAGACCTTGCTAGTCGACTAACACTGGTATGTCCATGTGTAGGAATCTATAAGAGACCGTCGCTTATGGGTTCATCTTTGCTTCAACAGCAGTGCCCCGCATATCTTGTTCATCGCACTTGGATGGTTTTTGAGATGCGAAGCAGACGGTTGTACAACTGCTGTTTTGTGGGCTGTTGCTTCTAGGATTTGTTTCAAACAGCACGCAGAATTTTTATGTAGTTTCCATCTAGCTTACAGAGGATATATTTCTGCTTGTTTTAAACAATCTGGTCTCAAACCTTTTGTGATTGTCTATTCATATGCGTTGTCTGTCATCTCAGGTACACCTTCCCCAAGCTGATATAAATTGACGAATCTATTTCTTCTTAAGTTATGAAACTAAACAAATTTCCTCATCTTCTGTTGTGAGTGTTAATTATCTGTCATCTCAAGAACACCTTCCACACCAAAATATGAGTGATCAAATTTACCCCTTCTAAGGTTATGAAACAATAAATTCTTCCTATTATCTTGTGTAAGTTAATTTTCTATAACCTCCGTCCCCCCTCCACCACCACGCTCTTATAAAGAATATATTGAATTGGATTATTTTGATTTTCATCTTTTCATCTTCAAGTGAAAAGGACTGCAACATTGAATTACATTTGACCTTTAATTAGAGAGAAACATGGTCAGGGGCAAGGGAGAAATTATAAAGTTTTAGGAAAATATCAGTCACGAAAATAGTTCTACGACGAGCTCTTAAAAAATACTCAGCGGGCCGCGTGTTTGAGACACCTGATAGAAACTAACTTTTTAAACACGAATATGTCCGCATCTTTGGAATTCATCCTCTAACGATTTTTAATGTCAACTTCACATTACCTACGAGGTGCCTTCAATAAGTTCCCAGACTTTTTTCGTATGGGCACTTTTATTGATAGTACACACATGAATCTCTAGTCCCCTTCGAAGTAATCTCCTCCGGCTGCAATGCACTTGTTGTACTGTTCCAACAACTTCTGCGAGGCCCCATGGAAGTCCTCTTGTGTGAGCGTGTCAATAAACTTCTTCACAGCCTCCTCAATTGTCTCATAACGACAGCCTCTAAGGTTTTCCTTGAACTTAGGGAATAAGCAAAAGTCACAGGGAGCAAGGTCTGGACTATAGGAAGGCTGAGGAACTATCTTGATGCCCATCTTGGTCAAATAGTCTGTGACAAGGATGGAGTTGTGGACTTGTGCATTGTCCTCGTGGAAATGCCACTGACCCGATTTGAAGAGTGCTGGCCTCTTCCCAAGGAATCTCTTTCTCAACTCCCTTAAAACCTCAACATAGTATTCCTTGTTGACTGTCTGTCCAGTGGGAACCCAACTCTGGTGTCTTGACTTCCTTACTCTTCCCACACCTCTCATCATCCCTCACAGACTCCCTGCCTTTTTTAAATCACTTATGCCACTCAAAAACTGATGTTCGATTCATGCAAGATTCTCCAAAAGCAGTCTGAAACATTCCATACGTTTCTGTGGCATTTTTTGCAATTTTAAAACAGAATTTTATTGCATATCGTTCTTCTAAAGTGTCCTCACGTCATGATTGCATTTTTAAAATTAACCAGCTGTGACAACCAGGCTTTAGTATGGTGTATTCCAATTGCTGCTGTAGCTGTTAATTTGAACGTAGAATCATAAAAATTGGTCAGTCGTCTCATAAGATGTATAGCAATAACATAGTGAATTTTCAAGAGTCTATGACAATTTTAAATGCCTGTACAAAAAAAAAAAATGTCTGGAAACCTATTGAATGCATCTCGTATGTCACAAGTGAAAGTCTTTTGAGAATTGAGAGCATAAATTACATCAGTCATCCTTGTCATTTTAACTTAAAAGGGGTTCGGACAAACGTACAAAAGATAGATTTTTTTTACGAAAGATAAATAAGTAAATGTGTGTGTAATTCTGATTTTTTTTCCAGAATGCGAGAGAATATATAAAAGTGTATGTGTGTGTGTGTGTGTGTGTGTGAGTGAGTGTGTGTGTGTGTGTATTTTTCTTACCACTTATAAGAGGATTTTTTTTCCCTGAGGAGGGGCCTATTATGTGTTTGAGGGTCTTCCAATGAATAAGTGTTTATTTTTTTGATTGAGAAGAGAATTATTTCATATATGAGTGTCATTCAATCAAAAAGGGTATATATATAAAAAAAAAGAAGGAAAATAATTTTTTTCTCAGAATTGTTTTGCTTAAATGTAAACTCTGCATTGTTTGGAATATAAAAAAATCATTTTAATCTTACACAAATATTTGTTTTGAGACTATTCAAAATGGCGGTGAATCAGACAGTGCTCCAGGCTTGAATAGAGGTCTGTCATCAAATTTTGGGTGTCTAAGAAGTGCAAACCATGTGAAATTTACAAAAGAATGCGTGATGTGTACGAAAACGTATAGTTTAGTCAAAAGGTTTATACTAATGAGCTGAATTGTTTAAAGATGATCAAAATAGAATCCAAAGTGAAGACATGCCTGGTAGTCATACCATCGTGAGCACATCTGAAATGGTGGATTCAGTTAAGGCGCTCATTTTCGCAGACAGAATAGTTACATTAGATGACATTTCTGTGGGTACAGCACACGAAATTATGTATGATTGCCTTGCTTTTTCTAAGGTCAGTTGTTGTTGAGTTCCTGAAATTTCGACATCAAAGCACAAAAGAGAATCCAGTTCTCTCTGTCAATTTGCTAGGAACTGCTGCCAAATCGTCCTTGACATCTTGATCTGCTTCACTTTGATTTCTACTTGTTTGGTCCCTCAAAGAATTTCTGCGTGGAACAAAGTTTTCATCCAACGTGAATAAATGGCTAAAAACTCCATCCAAAGATTTCTATGCTGAAGGAATATAAAACCTTGTTTTAGATGGGGAAAATGTGTTTTAAAGAATGGATATTATATTTTTAAATAGGGAAATATCTTTTTCTTGAGGGGGAAATGCGAATCGTTTTATTGCAAAAATCATCTTATCTATTGAATGATCCTCGCAATGTATGTATATATATACATTGTTAATCTATAAGCCGAAAGCTACAATAAATGGAAACTGCATTTACTTTATGTAAATTTTTTTCTCATTATAATCTCCGCCTTGTCGAGTGGGGCTGTTGAATACTCTGACTCCAGGAGTAAGACGCTCCCCCACCCTAACGAGTGTCCAGAGTACGATACTAAATCGGCTGATAGTGTATGTACAGTCCTGGAAATTGGGGGAATGTAAAGCACCTCTACATTGCCATTACTCCCAGGTCAACTCTGGCCCAAAGTGGTAGTACTTGTTAGGGTCTTATCTAGGAGTCAAACAGAACTATTCAAATATTTATAGACTTGAAACCACTTTACTGTGTTCAAGCAAGTCAGTTATGACTCGTTTAAAAAATGAAGTTACCTACAAAATATTTGCCTTCAATATATATATATATATATATATATATATATATATATATATATATATATATATATATATAAATCAATCCAGTAAATCCGGAGTAGGGAGTAATTCCAGTCAGTAACAATAAAATATTCAAAAATAGAATATTAAATTTAAATAATCCTGGTAAAGAGCCCAATGTAAATAGAATCCACAGAGCAAATAATTTTTTCTTTAAAAAAAAACAAACAATCGGTCACATTAAGATAATCAATTCATTTCCATGCTGTCAAAAGCATTGAGATAAATCAAAACTCTAAGAAATTAACCGGACTTCTGATCAAACCAGAAATGGATTAAAATAATTTTTTTTCATATTTACCAGATCAAAAAAAAAAAACAACCTATTTCTCCTATATAATAAAGTAAGACTAAACCTTCAAGTAACAATAAGTATCAAATTATTATGGCATGTAAAACAATATCCTGTTTCATCATACTTCAAATTTAACAGAGGCAAAATTTACAGTTACACTAATGCATGGCAAAGATTTAAACATTTATTAAAAATAAAATTAGTCACACATCTAATTTTAGTACATTAATTTTCAATTTTAGAATATCAGTTTTTATCATGAAAATGAATTAAAAAATCTACAACTAATGTTAATTATGGTACCCACGTCCCCGCAAATTACAATAAAAGAGTAAAAATCACTAACAAATTCAAATTCTAATTCATTGACCAATTTAATAAATAATAGTTATTCGTTATTTATTTATTCATTTATTTTTGAAAATAGTCTAAATTCATTTTTATGCCTACATCTAGCAATCAAATCACATCTCTGCATTAATAAGTAATTTTTTTAGTCTGGTTGTGAATATGAAAACAATTAATTAAACCATTTCTTGTTTGATCTGAAGAAGTCTTGTTAATTTTTTAGAGCATTGATTCATATCAATGCTCTAAAAGGACAGAAATAAATTTATTATCTTAATGTGACCGATTGTTGTTTTCTTAAAAGAATATATATATATATATATATAAATTTTCCTGTACCCGAAATTTAATTATATATATATATATATATCATTGTAATCTTTTGGTGCCTGTATTTTTGTCTCATCAATTGACGCAACTCTTACAAATGAGTAGCAGTAGTTTCCTAACTGAACCATTTGATACTGATCGTTGAACTGCATCGGGTGAAGCGCGCCGTTGACTCGACATTGGGTTTATCCACCTTACTTCACATCCACCATGCTGCTTCCTATCACTTCTGGAGTTTAACTTATGATTAAAAAAGTCCCCTATACATTCGTAAAGTTTTATCTTAAATTTCAAGTATTTTATTTTATGTTTTTCTACGAACACAAGATGTAATATAGAAAATTTGCCAGAAACAATGGATGATAGGGACGTATGACGAGTGAGAGTCAAGAAAATCCGTGCCAGCAGTGCGACATGATACATACATATATATATATATATATATATATATATATATATATATATATATATAAACAGGATTCAACATTTAATAACCATTGAGGGTTGATATACCATTAAACAAACAAAAAAAACCTTAACCATCATTATAATACTTTTTTTTTTTTTTTTGCTCATGCACTTAATTCAGGGATTTAGTGTCAAGAGGATTTATTCGATCTCCATTTCAGCGGATTTAACGGGAAGTCATTTTATAGAGGAATGCGGGGAGCAGGCACGAATAGAGACTCATGTGTGGCCGTGTCCCAAAATGCTTGATCCCCTTGTCATTCTCTTTTTAGGGCGTTTCAGACGCCAAGAGATAAACTTAGTTGTGTTAGACAGGCATTGCTTTAGGGAAGGCCACTTGGCGTGAACCGCAAATGCGCCCTGTCGAGGGCAGGTAAGTATAATCTTAGTGATTTATTGGTAAGTAATCGAGAGGTTGATTGAACATTCTATATTAACGGGTATGCCACCTGCAAGAAACCAATTATCTACAGAACGACTTTATTTTTCGTCGCTCTTTTCACGAGATATCATGACTTTCAGAATTATTTTCAAAAAGCAAAAAGAAATTTTCTCATAAGATCAAAAATTGTTGAGAATAATTTAAAAACAATAAAAAATTTTAATGTATATAAAGAAATATTATCCGATTTGTCTTCTCCCCTCTCTTTCTCACTCACTCTCTCTCTCTCTCTCTCTTTCACTTTTCCTCCCTCCTCCTTTGTATGTGTGTGTGTGTGTGTGAGTTTCGTGAAGAATTTTAAATTTAGAATGCGGGAAAAGGACCTGGTGATCATAGATAGTGATTCACTAGGACAAACCAGTGTTTTGCCTCAAAACACAAAAAAGTATCCAAGATGGGTTGATAATTTTTTATTCTAATTTGCCACTGATCCGACGAGACGTTCGGACTGCTAGCTAGACGTTTACCCATCATTATATTTGTTACTTAGCGGTGCACATGAGTTACTTTAAAGCATAGATTTTTAATTTTGTATTTGAAATATTTTAAAGTTTCAATCTCAGTATATTTTAAATAATACGTGGTGCATTCAATAGGTTTCCAGACATTTTTTTGTACATACATTTAAAATTGTCATAAACTCTTGAAAATTCAGTATGTTATTGCTATATATCTTATGAGATGACTGACCAATTTTTATGATTTCACATACAAACGAACAGCTACAGAAGCAATTAGAATACACCCTACTAAAGCCTGATTGTCAAAGCTGGTGAAGTTCAAAAATGCAATCTGCATGTGAGGACACTTTAGAAAAACAATAGGCAATAAAATTTTGTTTTAAACTTGGAAAAAATGCCACAGAAACGTATGGAATACTTCAGACGGCTTTTCGACCATCTTGCATGAATCGAGCATCAGTTTTTGAGTGGCATAAGAGATTCAAGGAAGGAAGGGAGTGTGTGAAGGATGATGAGAGGTGTGGGAAGAGTAAGGAAGTCAATACACCAGAGTTGATTGACCAAACGGTTAGGGTTACTATGTTGAGGTTTTAAGGGAGAGATTCCTTGAGAAAAGGCCAGCAATCTTCAAATCGGGTCAGTGGCATTTCCAGCAGGACAATACACCAGTCCACAACTCCATCCTTGTCACAGACTATTTGACCAAGATGGGCATCAAGACACTTTCCTACTTTCCCTATAGTCCAGACCTTGCTCCCTGTAACTTCTGCTTATTCCCTAAGCTCAGAGGCTGTCGTTATGAGAGAATTGAGGAGATGAAAGAAACTGTGACGAAGGTCATTGACACGCTCACACAAGAGGACTTTCATGGGGCCTTGCAGAAGTTGTTGGAATGGTACAACAGGTGCATTGCAGCCGGAGGAGATAACTTCGAAGGGGACTAGAGTTTCATGTGTGTACTATCAATAAAAGTGCCCATACGAAAAAAGTCTTGAAACTTATTTAATGATCATCGTACTTCATACATACATACATACATATCTACCTACGTACATACATACATACACATCTACGTAGATAGATAGATAGATAGATAAGGAAATTGCTTAATAAGTCATTGATACTCACCAAAAAGTGATCAGACAGACAAATGCTTCTCTTGCCATTGACATTCCACAGAGTGACTCTATATAATGGAATTTTCTTTGTTGAATGAAAGTTTTAGTCTTAATAAATACATACATATCCACGTACATAAATAGATGCATACATACATTCATAGATAGATAGATAGATAGATAGATACTGATATATATATATATATATATATATATATATATATATATATATATATATATATATATACTGAAATAGATAGATGCATACATACAAATTGAGACGGCTTGCTAGCTACCAACCACGATAGATATCGAAAGTCTCTCTCTCTCTCTCTCTATATATATATATATATATATATATACGGAAAGAAAGAACGAAAGAGAGAGAGAGAGAGAGAGAGAGAGAGAGAATCGTCCTGATGATCCATTTATGTAAAACCTTGGTAGATTTTTTCTGACTCTGTTGGTATTTATATATGTATAAGATAGATAATGAAAATGTATAGTTATAATATATGAACATCGAAAACTGAAAGAAATAGAACAAAAAAAAACTGAATTATTCAGTTTCTACAATATAATATTTGCATTTTCCATCAAATGGGAAAAAAACAACAAATAAAATAACGATGAATTAAAGATGTCTACTTTTCCTCATATGTTCGGTTTAAACCCCGTTGCAACAAAAGTAACATGACCCAAATTCAAAGGTCAGTTTGCCAAATATAAACATCGAATGATCAAAAATAAAACTAGACCAACTTGCTTCCCATTAATCATAAAAGCAAAACGATTGATTTTTGAAGCCATTAAAGATGTCATCAAACTGGGATTTTGCGGGATCAACATAAGTTGATTAATAAGCCTTTACAGAAATGGAAAAATAATCACTCATATACAACAAATAGTTTAATTTCAACATTGTCTTCTCTCTTGTTAATGCACTTAATCTAAATCCTCTGCATGAATCACACTAACCGAATATTATACAGTGAAACTTTCAGATAAAAATTCAGAAATTAACTTTTCCCTTCCAGTTTAGCGAAACAAAAACCTCAAATTTAAACCGATCCATCCTTTATCTCTCTAATTATTTTTAACCCTTTACGGCTACGCTGTACCTTTTTAATATTTACAAATGTTTTGCCTCATATATCTTTAATTATTATCCTTTCTTTTTGGCTTTATTTCTTTATTTCTCCTTTTCTGTTCCATTTCTTCTCACTGTCTCCGTCTCTGTCTCTCTTTACTAAAGTTGCCTCAAAACTCCATACATACGAGGTGTATACGATAAGTTTCCTAACTTTTTTCGTATGGCATTTAAAATTGTCGTAGACTCTTGAAAATGCACTATGTTATTGCTATGCATCTTATGAGATGACCGACCAATTTTTAGGATTTCAGGTTCAAATCAACAGCTACAGAAGCAATTAGAATACACCCTACTAAAGCCTGATTGTCACAGCTGGTGAATTTCAAAAATGCAATCTGACACTTTAGAAGAACGATATGCAATAAAATCCTGTTTTAAACTTGGAAGAAATGCTACAGAAACGTACGGATGCTTCTGACTGCTTTTGGAGAGTCTTGCATGAATCGAGCATGTTTTTGAGTGACATAAGAGATTCAAGGGAGGCAGGGAGTCTGTGAGGAATGATGAGAGGTGTGGGAGGAGTAAGGAAGTTAATACACCAGAATTGATTGACCAAAGGGTTAGGGTTACTATGTTGAGGTTTTAAGGGAGTTCAGGAAGAGATTCCGTCGGAAGAGGTCAGCACTCTTCAAATCGGCTCAGTGGCATTATCACCAGCACAATACACCAGTCCACAACTCCATCCTTGTCATTTGAGCAAGATGGGCATCAAGATAGTTCCTCACCCTCCCTATCGTCCAGACCTTGCTCCCTGTGACTTTTGGTCATTCCCTAAGCTCAGAGGCTGTCGTTATGAGAGAATTGAGGAGATGAAAGAGGCTGTGACGAAGGTCATTGACACGCTCACACTAGAGGACTTCCATGGGGCCTTGCAGAATTTGTTGGAACGATACAACAAGTGTATTGCAGCCGGAGGAGATTACTTCGAAGGGGACAAGAATTTCATGTGTGTACTATCAATAAAAGTGCCCATACGAAAAAAGTATTGAAACCTATCGTATGCACTTCGTATATGCCTTTTTATCTTCTTTTTTTTTCATTCTCTTTTTCATTTCCTTCCAAATCCTCAACAATAGACAACATGCAGCCATACACAGGAATTTTATAAGATCACTGATGTTCCACTTTATCCTACCCATGACTGATTCGTTTTCTCCTAAGTGTTAAAAACTTTTAGGTCATGACAGGATTCTGACCAGAAGGACAACCTGCAGCCATACACAGGAATTATATAAGATCATTGATGTTCCATTTGATCCTAACAATGATTCATTTTATAATGTATGTTAATAATAAATCAGTACACTGAAATACATTCACTAATATGGCTTGACCAAAGAGAACCAGGATTTTTATTATCAAAGGACATATCTTTTATATTCTGTGTGATTATTGGATTAAAAGAAACTCATGTTACTAAGTAATTCCATATTGTCTGTCGATGTAAGCTTTTTATATTATTTTAACTTTTAGGTCCCGACAGGAGTCTGACCAAACTTACCAACATAAAACCATTCATGGGAATTAAACGATTTTCCAGTTAATTATGTAAATTCACCGGGACATTGGCCCAGCGGTTAGAGTGTTCGCCAATGGCCCGGGAGACCTGGGTTCAATCCCAGGTCGAGTCATACCAAAGACTTTAAAAATGGAACTTGATACCACCTTGCTTAACACTCAGCATTATAAGGTACGGTTCAAGGGTAAAGTGGAGCAATCCAGGGAATGGAGTAGCGCCCTCCCCTACACCTTGGTGTAGTAGCTATTGAAAAGGGAGCCTTCGGGTCACCCTCGACTATGGTCGCTAACTTTACTTTACTTATGTAAATTCTATAAACAGAATATGAGACTACATATGCTTAATGGTTGCCAAAAGCAGCCTTTAAGCGAAAAATAATGAACAAGAAATTTTTTAAGAACCAATTTATTGGAGTGGTTTAACACAATCACCAGACACATTAATTAAGGGATTTTGTTTATTTCTTTAATATTTAACGGACACACCCTTTTGTGCGAGCGAGACACACCCACTTATTTATATAAAGACACACTTATTTATTTGTCTCTTATACAAGCTATTGTTTTAGTTTTCTCTCTTGTTTTTCTCTGAGAAATTTTTTTTTTAATTTTTTTACCTAATGCTTACTGCCAGGAAATTACTTGAATTCCATATTCAGAAAACTCTCCTCCTTTTCAGAGACTGGGGAGAGAGGAAGAAAAATATCAATGCTTTTAAGTTTAGAAAAAAAGTGTTGTGTGCTTGTACTTCCATATTTGATTTAGACGTTCAGATGTAATTATAAATTTCATTGGCAACATACACACACTCGGGCATATACGGTTAAGTCACGCTGAAAAAGACCGCTCCAAAGTTCAGCAGTTATGAACTTGCTCACAATTAAGCTGGGTGACTTCTTAATAACAGATGGTAGTGTTAACATGCCTTACGATGCTTACACTACCAGCTGTTTCGCATAAAATAGATTTGGCGTTAAATAACCTGCAAAGGTTGATATGCCATAAAACCCAACCAACCAACCAACCAACAGCCAGCTGTTATTAAGCTTAGTAAATATCAAGACTGAAGTTAAGTAATGATGAGCTGGTCCAGAGCTTAGATGGTTGGACCATCAATAACTACAAGTACAGTAAGTAGACAAAGCCCTGTGTATCAGACTTGATAAAACTTGGTAAACAATAAAACCATAGTTAATTATCAATGAGCTTGTCTAATAAATCGATGAGTGACCACTAAGCAACTTGAGGCCTGTGTGCCAGAATAAGGCAAACTTAGTTAAAAAAAAAAGAAGAAAAATATGCACGCTCTGTTACCTCGTTGTAGTGTAATAGTTATCGAGCTAATCTTGGAAAACATTTTACCAGCCTTATCCAGACCTGGAGTGTCCTCGTGGTGTAATGGTTAAAGCGATGGACTACAGAATCGTAGTAAGCGAGTTCGTACTCCAGTCGCGCTATTACGTTCACTTTCGGGCAAATACCCTTGGGAAAGGTATGAACCCCCTTATCCTCCCAGCTATGGGTTAAATAGTACCACTACTGTTCTTCTAGGAGAATAGATTTGGCATTAAATAACCTACAAAGGTTGATATGCCATTAAAACAAAGAAACCAACCAAACCTTATCCAGACGTGTATGGTACATTCTCCTGCATTTTCTTGAAGTAACTTTTACCTCTGTAAGGGAAGAGACTCCTGTGCCAGTATCTTGCTTTGGAACAGGAAACAAAAACGATATCAAAAAGATTTTTCGTTCTTAGATCTTTTCATTGAAGTTCAACTTAGTTTTACATTTGATGAGTAATTAAACAGGAGATGCAAAACTGTCAATTACTACAGTTTATTTCTAGCTGAATTTAAGTTCTTAAATGAATCATTCGCAATTAAATTAAAGTGTGACCTAAATTCTCTCTCAACTTAACAATGGTGATGGCATTGTACCAAATTTTAAATTACTACTAAATCTCACTCAGAAAGAAGAACTATTGCTAAACAATTCTGCTATTGTGAATTCAGTTTTATGCCTTAATTTCTGTGCAAGTGAGGTCCAAGTGAGAAGTGTACGACTATCTAGAATCTGGGTGAGGCTTAGAACTTTGCAAACGGTCTTTGTATATATATATATATATATATATATATATATATATATATATAGAGAGAGAGAGAGAGAGAGAGAGGGGGGGATATTGATACTGAAAATGAGAAAGACAAAAATAAGTTTAAATACATATATTTCTGAAAAGGAAAACTTCGGTTCACCCTCGACTACGGTCGCCAACTTTACTTTTTTTTTCTTTTTTGATATATTTCAATCTGTTCTTTTTAGAATATATATGCCTTTGCCTACGAAGAAGGAGGCCAGTCCAGATGGCTGGGGCTGTAGAATACACCGACTGCATCGCTGCAAAAGACTAAGACCCTCAACTCCGACAAGTGTCCTGGATATGACATTAAACAATTTGATGGCTAGGCTCCAGTCCTGGAGCATTGGGAAATGTGGAGTACCTCTTCATTGCCATTGCTCCCAGGTCCACTCTGACACGAAGTTGTAGCCCCTAATAGGGTCCTATCTCTGGGTCAAAAAGAACTGTTTGACATTCAACTTGTATGGAAACAAATGACTTATGCTAAATTGAATTGTTAGAAATAGAACTGTTCAAAGACTTAATAGTGTGTAAACAAATGACTGTCTAATTGAATTGTCACTTATACATAGCAATATCTAGAATCATTTAACTGTATGAAAACGAATAAGTTATATAGAATAGACTAATTATTGTTAAATAGCAATACTTGGAACTATTTAACAGTGTTCAAATAAACGAATAGTGTTAAATGGAATAAAAAGTAACTAGAGTTGGCGACCTTAGTTGAGGGTGACCCGAAGGCTCTCTTTTCCATATTTACCAACCCCTCCGCTCAGAGAGGATATGACACAAGGTCAATTTTTAAGCGGAGTTTAACAGGTTTGAATTCAGAGTTTTCCTTCACCTAGACTAGCTGCCTCACCAAGGCTAAAGAACCCAGTCTTCCCTACTATTTACCCATAGCTGGAGGGAGAAGAATTGGATTCATACCTTTCTCAAGGGTATTAGTGCTGTATTAAATGCTATCAGGTTCGTCCAGGATTTGAACTCGTATCGCCGTGTCCATTTCCTTCGACGATAACCATTACACCACGGACACTTCCGAAGGTTCCCTTTTCTATAGCTACTATACAAAGGTATGGGGGAGGACGCTACTCCATTCCCAGGATTGCTCCACTTTACCCAAGATCCTTACCTTATAGTGCTGAGTACTAAGCAAGGCGGCATCTAGTAACATTTTTTGAGTCTTTGGCATGACTCGATCAGGGATTGAACCCTAGTCTACCGGACATATTAGCGAACACTCTACTCATTAGACCAATGGCTGGTATGTGCATACAAATGATTAATATTGAATAGAATTATTAATGTGAGCAATAATTGATATCATTTAACTGTAGAAACAATAACAAAACGTGTGTGCAAACAAAATAGTTCAAACTCATTTAATAAGGAAATTACCAACAAACTATGTGTGCAAATAAATGACTGACGTTAAACTAAATTGTTTGTGTAACAAAGCAATACTTGAAACCATTTAACTGTGAGCAAAAAACAAAGCAAAACAAAACAAAAACGAGCTAAGGCTCGTTTAAAAAAGTTACAAACAAAATGCGTTTACAAATTATTTATATTTTATATATATGCATAAAGGAATTGGCATTAAATAACCTACAATGGTTGATATACCATAAAACCCAACCAAACCAAATCATATCTATTTAATATATATGTATAAAGAGGATTTGGCATTAAATAAGCTACAATGGTTGATATGCCATAAAACCCAACCAAACCAAATCATATCTATTTAATATGTATGTATAAAGAGGATTTGGCATTAAATAACCAACAATGGTTGATATGCCATAAAACCCAACCCAACCAAATCATATCTATTTAAAATATATGTATAAAGAGGATTTGGCATTAAATAACCTACAATGGTTGATATGCTATAAAACCCAAGCAAACCAAATCATATATATTTAATATATATGTATAAAGAGGATTTGGCATTAAATAAGCTACAATGGTTGATATGCCATAAAACCCAACCAAACCAAATCATATCTATTTAATATATATGTATAAAGAGGATTTGGCATTAAATAACCAACAATGGTTGATATGCCATAAAACCCAACCCAACCAAATCATATCTATTTAAAATATATGTATAAAGAGGATTTGGCATTAAATAACCTACAATGGTTGATATGCTATAAAACCCAAGCAAACCAAATCATATATATTTAATATATATGTATAAAGAGGATTTGGCATTAAATAACCTACAATGGTTGAAAATAGAATTATTCAGGCTGTAAATGACACAGAAGTAGCAATACCTTTATCGCCAGCAAACTAATCATTAGATGACAATTCTGGGGCCAAGCATGGTTTTAGTGTTGAAACATAATTTCCACTAACTCTACGTAATATGATAAATCTAGACTTTGTTGGTTTTTCGCCAAAATGTGGAAATTTTGGATAAAAATGGAGCTGAATTACTATTCACGATAAGCTCATTCAAAAAATTGAACCTTGAATTAACTGGTCAACTAACCAAATCTGAGTTCATACTCAACTGATTGTAGGACTATAATATTCTCCCAATTAGAAACCACTTTTTATTGAAGAAGCAGTAATGGTATGAGGTATTGTTGCAGCCCTGCGCTTCTCAGTGAGTCTACAGATCGTTCGTTGGTTGAGGATAAATATATTCAGATTAAGATAAGTTTTACCAAACATCTTCAGCCATCTGAGTGGTGTAGAAATCACCGTAGTGTAAATGATAACACAGTGGACTGCAACATCGTAGTGAGTTCGAACTCCGATCGCGTTATTGCGTTCACTCATATTTATGGAAAAGGAATAAACCCCTAAATCTACTCCTCAGCCATAGGTTAAATAGTACCACTACAATATTTCTTCAAGGAAGGCATGAGCAGTAAATAACCCACAATGGTTGATATGCCATTAAAACAAAGTAACTTAACTTTCCGCCATTTGTAGGAAATTGAAAATGCTCTCTTTCCTTCTTTCTTATGAGTCTGTGGTAATTTGATACATTGACCTCGGGCGTAGAACTTCAAACCTCTCGAGATTCAGGCCCCTCTTCTACCCTTAAATTATACCAAAAGTGCCACTGAAATAAGAATTAGTGTCAACTGATATCAGAAATATATAAAAAAAAACAAAAACAAATCTCGCTTCCGGAATGGTCTACACACGCATGCGCGCATTTATTTTTATATGACAGCTCTATGTATCTGGTATTGTATATATGCTAATTTCTGGTGGTGGGGGTATCCAAATACCTCTGGAGACTTAATGAGGTCACTTGAAATGGTGCCAGGAACCGACAGGCGCGTCATCTTTACTTATATTCTTTTAATTGGCACCAAAGATTGATGACGTGCCGTCGAGAAAAAAAAAGGCTACTGATCTTTTTCCACTTCTGTGCAAATAAGTTGCGAGCCTTGACGTTTATTTGCCAAAAATTTCCAAAAGAAATTCTTCGATTAGTCGCAGGAACTATCAATTTAATCGAAAGGGATGAGAAAAAAAGAAAGAAAGAAAGAGATATACCAGAAAAAGGGGGATCCAAGAAATAAATAAATAAGTGAGTAAGGAAATATAAGAAAAAAAAAAACGAAAGAAAGAAAGAAAGAAAGAAAGAAAGAAGACATAGAATAGGCACAAAAGAAAAAGTACCAAATAAAAAAAGAAAAAGACAGATAAGCAAATGTCAGCTAAGAGAGAGAGAGAGAGAGAGAGAGAGAGAGAGAGAGAGAGAGAGAATTGAACCTAAAATGCCTATGAAAGAGAGAAGGAAAGAAAAGAAAACTACAAGAAAGAAAGAATCATAAAAACGAAAGAACCACAAAAGAAAGAAAGAAAGAAAGAAAGAAAGAAAGAAAGAAAGAAAGATTAGTTCTGGGCCAGAACACCAGACCTCATAATAATCAACAAAAAAAAAAAAAAAAAAAAAAGAGAGAACTTGCAAAATTGTCGACTTTGCTGTCCCGGCTGACCTCAGAATAGAACTGGAACAAGGTGAAAAGAAGGATAAGTATCTCAACCTTGCCTGGGATTTGAAAAAAAAATTATGGAACATGAAGGTGATAATTATACCAATTGGAAATGGTGCGTTTGTAACAGTAACTAAAGGACTACTAAAGGGACTGGAGGACTTGGAAGTTGGCGGACGAGTGGAGACCATCCAAACAACTACATTATTGAGAACGACTAGAATACTGAAAGGAGTCCAGGAGACTTGCTGTCACTCAGACTCCAGTGAGAAACCATCAGTTAACGCTGATGTGAAAAACTCGAATGAGTAAATAATCAACTTGAAAGAATGAATAAATGTTTCATTTGGTCAACTCTTTTACTTCATTTAAGTTAAGGAATTTTAGGGGAAACTCGAATGTAAAAATGATTGGTTTGATTTTTTTAAAGATGTATCAACCCTTGTGGGTTATTCAATACCAAATCTTGTTTTTACAATGCATAATTTGTAAGCGAATTGTTTGTAGGTAAATATTATTCCAATTGAGTGAACAGTTAGAGCGTGAGACAAAAATTAGAAGACAATTTTGCTTCATCGGTTTCTGCTTTGTAGATGGCGTTCGTTTATAGACGTATCTTATAGTTTGTTAATTGGAATTTCATCGCTTAGCTAAAGCCGAACTAATGTTTGATTTCTTGTCTTTTTTATTATTTTAATTGCTAAATTAATTTTCCCAAATGGGTTCACAACATTAAAGGTAAAATTTCATATTTATTCATTCGTTGTGTGTTTTTCTCAGTAGTGGAATGCAGTTTCCCGTGCAATAATATCTAGGGGAAAAAATCAAAGCAAGTTTCTTTCAAATCCAAATGAAAGAAAATAATGGGAGTGTATTATGATTATTTCACAAGAATCACAAAACTGTATTACTGTTAACATGACGATAAAATTTATCGATAAAACAAAATTTTTGGCTTAAAATTCTCTCCAAGTCTGCAAAACAAAATTAAATACAACATATTTCATTACAAAGTAAGCTAATGTGTATAATTAAATGAAATTTAAGCATCTTTCAAAGCGTAAACCGTGTCAGTACTACTGAATGGTAACACTTTTTGGATAGTAAGGAAATGCTTGATGAAAAAGCTAGATGGGAACAAAACAAGGATGCTGCGTGCTGTTTGGAACATATTCTAAAAGCAGTATCTGGCAAAACAGCAGCTGTACGGCCACTTACCTCCCATCTCATAAACTCTCAAAATAAAATGAGCAAGACATACTGAACACTGCAGGGCATGTAATAACGAACTCATAAGTAAAGTTCTTCCATGGACTCCAGTTCATGAGCACACCTGTGTTGGCCGACAAGAAAAAAACCCAGCTCTGTAGGGACAGTGGATGCAGTCTAGAGGGTCTACCGAATACGATGGCAAATGCGGTGAGATGGTGAAAAAGAGTCAAAGGAGCTAAGAAAATTATTAAAAGAAAAAAAAATGGAGCACAATTCACATTCAAATTTTACTCCAGGTGGAAGATGTATTCATTTAAAGCAATCCCATAATTCCGTTAAAAACAGATGTGAATAGTTATTACATTAATTATTTTTATTCTTAAGACCGAAAATAATCTTCCTGGATCTGAGTAGAATGCTTTGATGATAATGATGATGACAATATATTTGGATATGATATTTATTTCATATATGGACTCGCAGTAATTTGACAAACTGTTTTTCATCCCTTTACAAGACGACCATATAGGACCATAGAAGACAAAAACTGTATCTTATTAGGATTAAATAGATCTGACAATTAAGCATAAAATAACCCTAGACGGGTTGGGATGCCGTCAAATTCAACCGACCAATGAACCAATTAAATAATTTGTCTATTTCTTTAAAAAGAAGCAATGTAATCATTTCATAAGCTTAGTGAAAAATCCAACCGTATAGGTTTAGTTATAGATAAGAATACTTGAAACCATATAAGTAAAAGTAAAGTGGGCGACCTTAGTCGAGGGCGACCCGAAGGCTCCCTTTTCTATAGCTACAACACCGAGGTGTAGGGGAGGGTGCTACTCCTTTCCATGGATTGCTCCACTTTACCCTTGATACGTACCTTATATTGCTGAGTGCTAATCAAGGAGGTATCAAGTACCATTTTTAAAGTCTTTGGTACGACTCGACCTGGGATAGAACTCCAGTCTCCCGGACCAGTAGCGAACACTCTACCCACTAGGACAATGAACCATATGACTGTGTGCAAATAGTAGAAATAATTATTTGAAGCCATATATTGATTAGTATTAAAAAGCAATACATGAAACCATATGCAAATTATTTGTACTATATGGGAATACTTGACATCACAGGACTGTGTGCAAAAAAAAAAAATGAAACAAGTACGCAAAAAATGTATATCTGAACGTACAATGAACGCGATTCTCTAACCTCAAAGTATTAAATAACCCTAGACGGGTTGACATGCTATAAAAAATCAATCAACCAAGTAATGTTTATTAAAATCTTCTAAGCCATTCTTTCTACATGTCCAGTTGTTATGGCTTTGTATTAAAACCATTTTGTTTTTTAATCACGAAAGGATCATGAAAAACATGTTGAGGGATTTGGCTAGTTTTTTGGGGCTTATAAAACTTAAATAACCAACATAGGAAAAGGAAAACTTTGAATTCACATCAGCTTTGCTCTGCATTTTGTATCTTTCGAAGACCTTTGGTCATCAGAAAGTTTTTGAGCGCTATTGTTTGATTGATTTGTAGGAAGTTCACCGACAACTGGTGCAAGAAATTTAAAACAACAGGATTTATCATCATCATCATCATGTCGTACCGCCAACACGGATATCCCAGACCCTCTCTCGCCACTTCTCCCTATCGTTCAACGCAGGTCTTCAGGGCTACATCCCGTATCCTAACAGAGCTGCTGTATGAATGTTCGAGCTGGTCCTCCTGCATTTGCTCGGCCATATGTGGGGGTCTATAGGAGTACATCACTTATGAGCTTGTCCCTGCTTCTCCAACAGTGTCCTGCATGTCTGGTTCGTCTAGCTTGGATAGTTTTCGTGATGGGAGGTAGATGGCTGTGTAGTTGGTGCTTTGTGGGGTGTTGCCTCCATGACTTGTTCAATATTGCTCGCAGCATTCTTGTGTAATTGCCGACAAGCTTTTTTCCAGCCGTTTTGTTAGCGTCCAAGTAGTGCATCCATATAGTAGTATCGATACGACCGCTGCTTGGAAGAAACTGCGTTTCATTTTATCGGTCAGGTCTGACTTCCATATGATCGATAGCTTATCGATAGCTGTCCATGCCTTCGTTAGCCGCGTGTCGATGTCCTTTTCGGTTGATGAGACACTGATTCGTAGGTAGGTGAACAGGATATATATATATATATATATAAAGATTAAAATCTTGAAAGACCTTCAATATCGGAAAAATTATTATTGATTAATCTATTGATTTTAACGGCATGTCAACTGATTTAAATTAGTATTCTGTTTTGGCTTTGTATCGAAAAAAATTTCGTTTTCTAAATAATTACGTGAAACCATTTAATTATGTACCTTTTATATATGTTATTATGTATTTCAAATACATATTATTTTATATCAAGAGGTTAGGGAATTGTGTTCATTGTTTATTCCTGAAGGTCGTCAAAATCCGCGTTTTATTTCCATAAAAAATGAGTTATTTTTTAATAAATGCTGACCACACTTTCGGGTGGACGAAGGATCAATAACTATAGCCCTAGTCCTTGGGGTCTAGTGGAGCTTTGACCAACATGATCAGCTGGCATACGTGCAAGGAGACTTAACAAAGGCTAGCATAGTTTACATTGCATTTTGTGACCCTATGACCAGTATAGTCCAGCAGGTTACGAGTTTCGACTCGTGCCCGACCTCCACCTCCCCTAAATCCCTACTATAAAAAAGACCTTGTGTCAAATCCTGCCTGGTGGAAGGCAAAGATAAATACCGCTTACACCACTCTAATGCGCGCTAGGCGTAACTGTTATCATCGTAAGAAGTGAAATTGATTAACCAAATTCAAATCCTAGACGAGACTGTGTTTCACTTGGCTCTAATGCCCGCGGGAAAGGCATTAATCCATCTGCTCTTCACTAAACGGCGGGTAAATAGTAGAGCAGACAGGGTTTTTTAGTTTGGGTTAGGTAACAAGTTTAGATGAAGAAAAATTGAATTCAAAGCAGCCATCATCATCATCATCATCATGTCATGCTGCCTGCATGGATTTCCCTGACTCTCTTTCGCCATTCGTCCCTATCATCCATCGCTTCAGGCAGGTCTCCTATACTACATCCTGTGTCCGTTCATAACTGTTGTAGATAGGTACTAGTTGATCGTCCAACACTTGCACGTCCGTGTGAAGAGGTCCATAGGAGAACGCCGTTTATGAGTTCGTTCTTACTTCTCCACTAGTGTCCCGCATGTCTTGTTCGTCTTATTTGGATGGTTTTAGTTGATTGTTTGGTTGGTTGGGTTTTATGGCATATCAACCTTTGTAGGTTATTTAACGCCAAATCCACTTTTATTTATTTTTGTCAAAAGTTCTATATATATAACAATTCAGTTTACTGTAAGTACAGTTTCACAGTAAGAAACAGTTACATTTCAAGCAATTCAGTTTAGCATAAGCATACGGTTTGAATGTAAGTACGGTTTAGATGGTTTTAGAGATGGGAGGTAGGTGGCTGTACAGCTGCTTTTTTGTGGGATATAGCGTCCAGGATTAGTTCAATATAGCTCTCTATGGTTTGCTTCAAAATTGACCAAGCTATATACTAAGGCAGTCGGGTCATTTTTTTTTTTCAATCTTTTATTCCTTCCACTTCCGGAATTCTGCGAACAGATTTTGAGAAGCAGTCTAAAATACCGCTCCACAACTGTCAAAATCTCAATACATGTATTCAGCCTAATAATGTCGATCGACTTATAATAAGCTGAATTTTTAAATGAGGCAAATTTTTCCAGGCATTCGAAAAATGTCAGCCTGTATTAATCTTGCTAAAAAAAGAGAAAAAAAAAATGTCCCGACATCAAACTGTCAAGCAAAACTCAGGGGAAATGTGAATTGGACTTTTAAAATCTTCAAAGATTCAAGTGAATGTGTTTTGGGTTGATTTTAAAATTCTGCCGTTGTCACTGTAAAAGCCTTTGTTCAAAAATGACGCAAAGAAATTCTTTTGGAAATGGCGTATTAAAGAAATGCTTACTGGAATGGTTCTTTTTTCTTTCTGTCTGTCTTTCTTTTTCTTTCTTTCTTTCAACTAAATGTCATTATCATTGAGTTGTTTGATGATTGAACTTTATTTATTCATTCACTGAAGCCATTTCCGTAAACAATAATTTTGGCTTTTTCCATAATTTTATTTTTAAAAAATAAATTGTTTTGATAGATTAATGTATTTATTCTAATGGCATGTCAACCCGTCTTAGGTTATGCATCCCAAGAGGTTGGGGAATTGCGTTCATTGTACATTAATATTTACATTTTTGTGTAATTGTTTCTTCGGACATTTGCACAGTTATAGAAGGTCAAATATTCCAGTCAGTCAAGTACAAATAATTTGCACTCACTTGAATGGTTTCAAGTATTTTTATCTAATAATAATAATTATATAGTTTCAGGTTTTTATTTCTGTTTAACATTCATTTATTTGCTCACAGTCAGACAATTTTAAGTTACTTATAAATATCATTTGTAAATAATCATAGCTTCAAGTAATTATTCTCAGTGCCAATAATTTACAGTTGTATGGCATCAGGTATTCTCTAATACAAATAATTTAAATTAATTTGTATGATTGCAAGTATTCCTATCTAATACTAATAATAATGTAGTTTCAAGTAATTGACTCTGTTAACAATAATCATTTCTTTGCACACTGGAATATGGTTTCAAGTAATTAGTAATAATAATAATAATACACAACTGGGTGGGAAAGGTGATCCACTGGGAGATGTGCAAGAAATTTAAATTTGATCATACGAATAAATGGTATACGTACAAACAAGCATCTGTCCTAGAAAATGACACACATAAACTCCTATGGGACTTTGACATACACACGGATCACCTAATCTCGACCAGAAGACCAGACATAATAATAATCAACAAAAGAAAGAGAACTTGCAAAATTGTTGACTTTACTGTCCCGGCTGACCACAGAATAAAACTGAAAGAATGTGAAAAGAGGGATAAGTACCTCGACCTTGCTAGGTAATTGAAAAAACTATGGAACATGAAGGTGACAATTATACCAATTGTAATTGGGGCGTTTGGAACAGTAATTAAAGGATTACTAAAGGGACTGAAGGACTTTGAAGTTGGCGGACGGATGGAGATTATCCAAACTATAGCATTATTGAGATAGGCCAGAATACTGAGAAGAGTCCTGGAAACTTGCTGTCACTCAAACTCCAATGAGAAACCTTCGGCTAATGCTGATGTGAAAAACTCAAAAAAGAGTAACAATAGTAATAATAATAGACCAGACCTCATGATAGTCAACAACAACAATAAAAATGAGAACATGCCGAATAGTTGACTTTGCCGTTCTAGCTGATCACAGGGTAAAAGATAATAAGTAAAAGAGATAAGTACCTAGACCTTGCTCGTGAACTAAAAAAACAAACAAACTATAGAACATGAAAGTGACAGTGATACCAATAGTAATTGGCGTACTTGGTACAGTCACCAAAAGAATTGATACAGGAACTGGAGGACTTGGAAATAAAAGGGCGAGTTGAGACCACCCAAACTAAAGCATTGTTGAGATCGGCCAGAATACTAAGAAGAGTCCTGGAGATTTGATGAGACTTGCTGTACACAAACTGCAGGGGAAAACTATCAGCTAATGCTGGTGTGAAAAACTCTCAAAACGATAATAATAATAATAATAAAGCAAAAAGAGAGATAAGTACCTAGAGATTGCCAGAAAACTAAAAACAAACAAACTATGGAACATGAAGGTGACGGTGATACCAATTGTAGTTGGTGCACTTGGAACAATCCCTAAAGGATTGGTAAGGGGGCTCAAAGACTTGGAAATGAGAGGACAAGTAGAGACTATCCAGACTACTGCATAATTAAGATTAACCAGAATACTAAGAAGAGTCCTGAAGATTTGAGAAGACTTGCTGTCATTCAAAGTCCAGGGAAAAAACCCCCGCTAACGCTGCGAAAAACTCTTAAAGGAAAAAAGATAAATAATCCTTAGTAAATATCTACAACTTCAAGTAACTACTTTTATTTCAAATAATTTCGAAATATGCATGAAGTATTCTTATAATTAATTCTCAAACTGATCTTTTGTATAAAGAGATAAGACCCTAACAGCTACTTCAACATCGAGTCAAAGAGGACCTGGGCGTAATGACAATGAAGGGGTATCCTCTCTCCCCATATCTCTTGAACTAGAGTCTCACCATCAGCTTAGTGTAATACTTCAATGAAATAGCAGACACCACAAGACAGCAACTGTAAGGCCACTCACCTCCCATCTCACAAACTATCCAAGCAAGACAAAGAAAGGCTGTGCACTGCGAGTGAAGTGAGGAAAAATTCACATGCGAAATTCTCTTGTAGACTCCACCATTTCGACTTACAAACATCATCTCTGTGCGGATACTAGATACTGTCTAGAGGACCTGTAAGAAGCAAT
>CAUZXS010002489.1:25000-135000 GCA_963585895.1 Sepioteuthis lessoniana | reverse complement strand
CAGTTTTATTTCAAGCAATTCATTTAAGCATAAATACGCAGTTTAGTTCTATTTTACCCATAGATAGGACCCTATCAGATGCTACCACGTCGGGTCGGAGTAAACCTGGGAGCGATGGCAATAAAGGGGTGCTTCGCATTCCCAAAGCTCCAGCATTACTGGAACCTCACCATCAGATTGTTTAGTGTCATATCTATGACACTTATTGGATGGTGTCTTAACGCTCAGCAGAGATGCAGTTGGTGTATTCTACAGCCCCAGCCGATTCAGCAAATTGTGGAATGAAGAGGTTGTCTACAAGTATAAACACTGCAGGTAAAGAATTTCTGTTGTGTAAATTTAAAAAAATATTTTTATATTATTATATTCTTTCTTTTTCTTTTTTTTAATGAAAGTGATTATTATTTAAAGATATCATTTTCTGTGTAATGTAACACTGATATTTCGGAAATTACAAGTTAATTTTTCATTAAATTTTACAAATGGACTCATTGAAACTTTCATTAGATTTAAGCTAATTATTTTTATTTGGATACTTTTCAAATCAGGTTTACTGTTGTTAACATTTCCAACGAATAAATAAAGCCTCTATTTCTAAATCACTCAAAGAAGAAAATAATCTAATGGATATTTCAGCTATCAAAAGTAAAAGGAACTTTATATAAAACACAAAAAAGAACAGATCTAATTTCTCTATTACAATTAAATATCATGTTAAACTTGCTCTGAAATTAAATGTGTATCAGACACATTAAACATTTGATTTCAGAAGATATATTCAAATCCAATTAAGTTTGCTTTTTTTTTTTTTTCCAAGACTCTAAAACTTTAACTATACTCAAAAAGAAACATTTCTATCAGCAAATATCGTATCGATGCTGTTTCAAATGCTGCAATGCAATGATAGTTTATGGATATTTATACTTATCAACAAGTCCTCAAGATTTTCTTCTGTTTAAATTCCAAAACTTATTTTAATATATGTTTATGTTCAAGTGAAATTTATACGATCTAACATGGAACAAAAGCAGGACACTAAAAGAGAAAAGTCTTTCACAAAAAATATTGTGTATCCTGAAGTTTTAAATTAGTAAATTATTATTTTCACTCGTTTAATTCATCTGTTTTATTCAATTTATTCTATTGTATTTATACAATAAAATGCTGTGTAATATAATATAATATAATATAACATAATATACAGTGGAAAACAATGGATGTTTATAAATATCATTAATAGATGGGGGATGAGAGGTATTTTGGTGGTTGTTCTCGTTTGTTTGGGGGTTTGATGTTATATCTGTATCTGACTCGATTTCTCCTTTCTCCATCTTCTCTGTCAATGCTGCAAGGGAAGGATAAGGAAGAAAGGAGTTCAAGATATCTTTTAATTTCAATTTTATTTCATTTGGGATTTTTGCACGAACCCCGTTGTGAGGAAAATATCTTCCTGGACTATTTGAAAACCGTCGTTTTTCCCAAATCAGGCATTGAAATTCACCAGTCGTTTTCGGGATTGATATGTCCAAATTTGTTTTTTTTAGTCGTGGTTTTGTACCAAGGCCATATACAGGAATAAGCAAAATGTACATGGGACGTTCATTACATATATACATAGAACATAGGATCTCGAAATTCGAAAAACACGTAACGACTTCCCAGTTCAGGTACGAACCTTTTTATCACCTTTGAGTTTAAATGTTCTTCGATATAAGGAGAGAGGCACAATCTTTCTATTCTGGCTTTTTCATCTGCCCACCCCCAACACGTGTGGCACCCGCCACAAAGGTCTCCGCGAGCTAGCAAAAGCCAACCGTCTTCGTCCTGTATCTAGTCTAAACTCAATGACTTTTTCAAAATCTCCCCAAATCTTTCGCACTCTTCCGGTGCGTGACGTCACCCGCACTCCGTAACCCGGCTTCCAATGTGGGTTATTGTGACATCTCTGAGTGACACGTCCGCCCCGCTCGCGCGTGCGCGCGAACACCTATGTTAATGTTGCACCTAAGTAACCCCTGCACTGAGCCGAAAGGTTCTCAGCCTAACTAAACCCAAAGGCATAAACCGAAATCCATCGGCCATTATATTACAGTTTGATAAGTCCATTTTTTGCCGGGACGGTTCCTTTACTTCGCGCACGCGCCGCCCCTACTTCATGTCAAGGGCTTCTGGGAGTTTTTTTAAATACATTTTTGATTTTATCTTGATTTATTTTTTATTTTTTCTCTCCACAACAAACAAGTCCATAGGATCTTTTATTGCTTAAACTCTAAGTATTATTTTCATACATTTACGTGGTGACTTCAATAAGTTTCCAGACTTTTTTGTACAGGCATTTAAAATTGTCGTTAACTCTTGAAAATTCACTATGTTATTGCTATGCATCTTACAAGATGACAGGCCAATTTTTATGATTTCAGTGGTATTTCCACCAGGACGATGCACCAGTCCACAACTCCATCCTTGTCACAGACTATTTGACCAAGATGGGCATCAAGACACTTCTTCACCCTCCCTATATTCCGGACCTTGCTCTCTGTGACTTTTGGTTATTCCCTAAGCTCAGAGGCTGTCGTTATGAGAGAATTGAGGAGATGAAAGAGGCTGTGACGAAAGTCATTGATACGCTCACACAAGAGGACTTCCATGGGGCCTCACTTTTGCTGGCAATTAGACGAGAGACTCTCTACCTGTACAAATCTTATTGGTTATAAGACTCCTATCTCTGTATCACTTATCTAAGAAACTATTCTAAAGGTTATTTCAGCAGTAAGAAATAAAAAAAGGAATTTTATATTCGATAGAAAAGAAAATCTAATTTCTCGATTACAATTAAATGCAATGTTTAACTAACTATGAAATTAAATGTGTATCAATCGATTTAAACAAGATTTGGAGTCAGAAGATATTTATAAAGCGAAATGAGAACAACTATTTTTTTTAATGAAATAATCATTTCTTCTATGCGAACTGAACTAATTTAGTTTGATCTATTTGTTTAACGGCATATCATCTTTTTTAGGTCATTTAATGCAGACACACAAAATATACGATGATCATTAAATAAGTTTCCAGACTTTTTTCGTATGGGTACTTTTATTGATAGTGCACACATGAAACTCTAGTCCCCTTCAAAGTAATCTCCTCTAGCTGCAATGCAATTGTTGTACCGTTCCAACAACTTCTGGAAGACCCCATGGAAGTCCTCTTGTGTGAGCGTGTCAATGACCTTCGCCACAGCCTCTTTCATCTCCTCAATTCTCTCATAACGACAGCCTCTGAGCTTAGGGAATAAGAAAAAGTCACAGGGAGCAAGGTCTGGACTATAGGAAGGGTGAGGAACTGTCTTGAGGCCCACCTTGGTCAAAGAGTCTGTGACAAGGATGGAGTTGTGGACTGATGCGTTGTCCTGGTGGAAATGCCACTGACCCGATTTGAAGAGTGCTGGCTTCTTCCGACGGAATCTCTTCCTGAACTCCCTTAAAACCTCAACATAGTATTCCTTGTTGACAGTCTATCCAGTGGGAACCCAGTGCATGTAGATCATGCCAGTGCTGTCAAAAAAAGGGATCATCGAAATTTTGTGGGTGGATTTACTCTGTCTGGCCTTCTTGAGTCTGGGAGAGCCAGCATGCTTCCACTGGGAACTCTGTCTCTTGGTCTCTGGGTCATAGCAGTAGATCCAGCTTTCATCGCATGGCATTTTTTCCAAGTTTAAAACGGAATTTTATTGCATATCGTTCTTCTAAAGTCCAGATTGCATTTTTGAAATTCACCAGCTGTGACAATCAGGCTTTAGTAGGCTGTATTCGAATTCCTGCTGTAACTGTTTATTTGAATCTGAAATCCGAAAAATTGGTCAGTCATCTCATAACGTGTATAGCAATAAGATACTGAATTTTCAAGAGTCTACGACAATTTTAAATGCCTGTACGAAAAAAGTCTGGAATGCACTGTGTATATAGGTAGGTAAGAACGTTGTTACAAATAAGCATTAATATACAATGTTTACATAGGGTAAATAGTAGGGCAGACTGAGTTCTTCTGCCTTAGTGAGGCAACTAGTCTGGGAGAAGGAAAACTCTGAATTCAAACCTGTTAAACTCTGCTTAAAAATTGACCTTGTGTCATATCTTGTCCGAGCGGAGGGGTCGGTAAATATGAATATACAATGTCTACAAAAGAAATAGACCGTTCCAAAAACATATTGAAAGAACTAATCTAGATATTGACAATCACGGTACACAGTTTTAAATAAAACAAACAAACATTCGAAGTTTATTATTAAGGCTTTCAATAGCATCAACTGAGGTTCCAAAACCTTTTGAGAAATAATTTCTGTGCAATCAAGTTAGACGGATTCTGTTATTTCTATGCAACCACATTTTAGAACATATTAACCCCAACAAGATAGCCCATCTATGACTGGCGCAAGTTATTTGAGGTTAGGGAATTGCGTTTATTGTACTTTATATTTACATTTACCTGCTCACCTGGGGCAAAATCAGGTAAGTATACATACATATATGCCAGGCCTATACGTATATATACTCATATAGATATATTCTCACCTGCACAGATTTGTATTATTGCTCCTATGTGCACTCAGGAGTAGAACTTATAGCGTCACAGATTTACAACCCGTTTGTAATATGTGTAAATGCTGCTCGTATATATAAAAACCAGGTGTATGATTTACCTTTGGATTTTACAAGAAAATTGTCAAAAAAAAGATGATAAATATTTTGTAGAAGGGAAACTTTGGCGGTATACATTGTGAGATTCCCTTAAGAAATCTTCGTTAACAGGTTAGATTGGTTGGTTGGTTGGTTGGTCGGTCGGTAGTTTGGTTGGTTTGATTGTTTTACGGCGTATCAAACCTTTTCGGGTCATTTAACGCCGAATTAATTCATTTTGATAAAAGTTCGTACTTTTGGTTTGGTTTTATTTCACATGAACCATTGTAGGGTATATAATACCAAATCCTTTTTATACATATAAACAGTTCTATTTCAAACAATTCAGTTAGGCATAAGTACGCAGTTTAAATGTCAAAACAGTTCTATTTCAAACAATTCAGTTTAATGTAAGTACGCAGTTTAAATGACAAAACAGTTCTATTTCTAACAATTCAGTTTAGTATAACCACACAAATTACTTCTATTTGACCTATAAATAGGACCCTATCAGGTGTTACCACTCCGGTTCAGAGGGGACCTGGGAGCGATGACTATAAGGAGGTATTTTGCATTTCCCAATGCTCCAAATTGTTTAGTGTCATATCCAGGAGGGATCTTACCTCTCTGCAGAGATGAAGTCAATGTATTCTACAACCCCAGCCGACTGGGTTAGTGTTAACATGAATATCAACTAAATATTTTGAGGATCGATTTAATATATTTCTTATTTTAATATGTCTATACATAGGAAAGTTAAATATATTTATAATCTTTGCCACAATTATTGGTACCCATGACATTTCAGTTCATGATGTAGAATATCTCCTCAAAAAAAAAAAAAGAAAAAGACAAACGAATCAAGTAAAACAGCTTTGGTTAACTGAAAACAAATGATAAAACAACAGGTTTATGTGAATCTTCTGTTTATTTTTAAAGATACAGTAAAACAAAGTGAAAAGGTACCCGTAATGGTGACTAGGACTATAAAGATATGTTTTGCTTCTATATACCGGAAGTTACCGTGAGAAGACATTTCAGTTTCATCTTAGGAAGCAAATCCTGTATTTATTTATATTTCTTCGAAAATAAAACGTGGAAAACATCACAAACGTGCGTGGGTATTTCCATTGAACTACCTTCCTTTGGGTGAGCGGGTAGTTTTCACACTTGGTCAGTTTAATGAGGGGAGGAGAGCAGGGCTTAAGCGTGTACGCATGAGTAAAAACAAAAATGGATCTGGTCTCGTCGACCAGTAAACGTTGTTTAGGATACCCTGATATTTTTTCCGTACCCTCCTCTAAGACAAAACAGCTGAAGGAAATTACCGGACGAAATACTTTAATCTTGACATGTGGAAATTCCACTGATGTTGACAACTAAAAGAATTCATTATCTCATGTCTGTGTCCTTGTCTCACTCTTGACCTGTATCTCCTCCTTCTAATCCTTGTCCTTTTCTATCTTCATTTCCCATCTATGTTTCTAAGATTATTCATTATCTCATTCTGTATCATCTCATTCTCTCCCTTGTCTTCTCTTTACTTCATATTTAGTTTATGTTTCCAGGATTATTAATTTTCTCGTTCATCTATTCCCTTACTCTTGGTCTGTATCTTCTTATTCTCACCCTTATACAATTCAATCTTTATCATATTTACCAACCCCTCCGCTCGGGCAGGATATGACACAAGGTCAATTTTTAAGCGGAGTTTAACAGGTTTCAATTCAGAGTTTTCCTTCTCCTAGACTAGTTGCCTCACCAAGGCTGAAGAACCTAGTCTGCCCTGCTATTTACCCATAGCTGGAGGGAGAAGAATTGGATTCATACCTTTCTCAAGGGTATTAGTGCTGTGTTAAATGCTATCAGTCTCGTCCAGGATTTGAACTCGTATCGCCGTGTCCATTTCCTACGACGATAACCATTACACCACGGACACTTCCGAAGGTTCCCTTTTCTATAGCTACTATACAAAGGTGTAGGAGAGGACGCTACTCCATTCCCAGGATTGCTCCACTTTACCCAAGATCCTTACCTTATAGTGCTGAGTACTAAGCAAGGCGGCATCTAGTAACATTTTTTGAGTTTTTGGCATGACTCGATCAGGGATTGAACCCTAGTCTACCGGACCATTAGCGAACACTCTACTCATTAGGCCAATGGCTAATTTCCCAAGGGTATTAGTGCTATGTGAAATGCAATCAGTCTCGTCCTGGGTTGGAACTCGTGTCACCGTGTCCATTTCCTACGACGATAATCATTACACCACGGGCACCTACAATTCAATCTTTATTACCTGTCCATATTCCAAAGATAGGATAGTAATTGCAGAAAATATTATGTTAGAAGATCAGTTTTGTTTTAACTTCATTTCAAATCTTTTGCCGAAAATTGGAGTTTATCATGAAAATGATTCAATTTTTTTCTTTCTTTTAGTTTCGATTTATAGAGGCATTTATTTTTGTGTTTTTAAATTCCTGCCTTCGATTGCATTGTATGCAGAACTCACATTGACATAATTTAGAAAAATCTAAGATCACTTCATGCACTACGGACCATACACTTTCGTTCCACTATATGTAATATGCACCTTCATCTATGCAGAGGGGTAAGACTCCACCTCCAACGAGTGTCCTGTGGCCCAGTCAGCTGGGGCTGTAAAATACACCAACTGCATCTCTGCAGAGGAGTAAGACCCTCCCGAGTGTCCTAGATGTGACATTAAACAATGGCTGAAGAATTTGATTTCCAGATGTTTGAGATCCATGAAAACATCTGTGAGCAATTGGAAGATCTCCTTTATATCCCAAAGGAATTGACTGAAAAACAATTGACTTGACAACACCTTCTTCAAAGCGGGTGGTAATACACTTGTTCATCAACAGAAAAGTCGCATAGTAGTGCTGGTAATATATACACAATGTTTTATTTGTATTATTGGATTTGTGGTTATTTAGACTTTATTTTTCGGAGATTGCTTATATTGATTGAATTATTGTGAGTGTTGGATGTCATCTCATGGACTTTAAAAATATTGGATCTGTTCCTATAGACGTTTGTGAATCAATGGAAATAGTAAATAAAAAAATATTCACTCTCTGAAATATTGATAGAATAACTGGAAATAATGTATGTGTTCTTATGAATATCTTGAATATTGGATCTGTTCTTGTGGCCTCTTATGAATCACTGAATTTAGTGGTTCTGAAATATTGGACCTGAAGTTTCGGAAAAAGATACATGCGTTCTCATGGACTTCTTCAATGACGGATTCATTGTCATGAATTTCTATTGATTAATGTAAATACTAGATAGGAAACGTTGGATCTGAAACATTGGATTTGTAACATTTAATGCATTACTAGATATATTGAATTTGCTCGATGGAACACTAAGAAATTGCTGGAAAGATTGGATAGGAAATATTGGATAAAGCTTCATAAATATAGGATCAGTTCCATGGACATTTATGAACCCCAGAAAACATTGGATCAGTTTCCATGGAATTTCGAAAAGTTGGATCTATTCTTGCAGACGTTCATAAATTGGTGGAAATAGTGGATCTGAAATATCGGATGGATCAGAGTAAACATCATCAAATATGTTTCTAGAAAAAATTTTAAAATTGCATATGTTCCTATGGATATTTATGAGTTTCTGGAAATTGGGAATCTGAAATATTAGTGGAATAATTTCTTAGTTATCTAAATTTCTGAGACGAAGCTTGATGATTTTTATCAATAAGAGTTTTCAGACTATTGTATTCGTCTTTATTGGTTTTTTTCACAACGTTTCGGCCGCTGTATCCTCCGGCCTTCCTCGGGTGTCCCCTGTTTATCTGGGCATAGAAATGATTTCCCAGGTTGAATCATTTCTATGCCCAGATAAACAGGGGACATCTGAGGAAGGCCGGAGGATACAGCGGCTGAAACGTTGTGAAAAAAACAATAAAGACGAAGACAATAGTCCGAAAACTCTTACTGATGAAAAAGAATAATTTCTTATCTTTGAGTGAATCAAAAATTTTAGAAAATTTTAGCACATACGTATTTGCGGAATGTATATCACATGACCAAAGCAGATCAAGTCATGGTAGGTATCCTCTGTGTCGGGTAGTATTGTGGTTTAGAGACTCAGTGGAAGATAGGCAATCTAGGATAGCCTAGCAAACAATAAGCGAAGTGAATAGAAGGAAGAGCACAGTCAAAGCAAAATTGAAAGCTGCAAACCAACAAGAAAGAATAAAACTGTGGAAACTGCATTTCGAAAATCTACTAGGAAACCCACCAAAAGTTACGCATGAACCAATCACCAGAATTATTAGTAAGCAATTGGACATTAAACTAGGACCGTTTACTAAAGAAGAACTTCGATTCCATTCACAGAGGGAAGATGGAACAAATCCTACTAGCATACGACCTACCAAAAGAAACCGTAGCAGCAATAACTTGTCTCTACAGAAACACCAAAGTGAAAGTACGTTCACCGGATGGAGACACAGAATACTTCGACATTGTAGGAGTACTACAAGGGGACACGCTAGCCCCATACCTCTTTATCATCTGTCTAGACTACGTGCAAAGAACATCGACTGATAAAATCAAAGAAAACGGCTTCAAACTGACAGAGAAAAGAAGCAGAAGGTACCCCGCAAAAACAATTACCGACGCCAACTACGCTGATGACATAGCGATACTGGCAAATACACCCAACCAAGCCGAAACACTACTGCATAGTTTGGAACAAGCCGCCGCAGGCATTGTCAATGCACACAAAACTGAATATATGTGCTATAATCAAACAGGCGACATTTCCATACTAAACGGAACCTCTCTGAAACTGGTGGACAAGTTCGCCTACCTAGGAAGCAGTGTCTCATCAACCGAAAAAGACATCAACACGCGGCTAATGAAGGCATGGACAGCTATCAATAGGCTATTGATCGTATGGAAATCAAACCTGACCGATAAAATGAAACGCAGTTTCTTCCAGGCAGCGGTCATATCGATACTGCTGTATGGATGCACTACTTGGACGCTAATTAAACGGCTGAAGAAGAAGCTAGACGGCAACTACACAAGAATGTTGCGAGCAATATTGAACAAGTTCTGGCCGCAACACCCTACAAGGCACCAATTATACGGCCACCTGCCTCCCATCACAAAAACTATCCAAGCTAGACGAACCAGACATGCAGGACACTGCTGGAGAAGCAGCGACGAGCTCATAAGTGATGTACTCCAATGGACCTCCACATATAGCCGAGCAAAAGCAGGACGACCAGCTCGAACATACATACAGCAGCTATGTGAGGATACGGGATGTAGCCCTGAAGACCTGCCGGAGGCAATGAACGATAGGGAGAAGTGGTGAGAGATTGTCAGTGATATCTGTGCCTGCGGCGCGACAGGATGATGATGATGATGATGATGTGTGCTGACATGTGGTGCATTGCTTCACTCTGGAAATTGGGAATCTGAGATATTAGAGGAATAATTTTAGTTGTCAAAATTTCTGAGACAAAGCTTGATGATTTTTATCAATAAGCGTTTTCGGACTATTGTCTTCGTCTTTATTGGGGTTTTTTCACAACGGTTCGGCCGCTGTATCCTCCGGCCTTCCTCGGGTGTCCCCTGTTTATCTGGGCATAGAAATGATTTCCCAGGTTGAATCATTCCTATGCCCAGATAAACAGGGGACAGCTGAGGAAGACCGGAGGATACAGCGGCCGAAACGTTGTGACAAAAACAATAAAGACGAATACAATAGTCCGAAAACGCTTACTGATGAAAAAGAATAATTTCTTATCTTTGAGTGAGTAAAAGATTTTAGAAAATTTTAGCACATACTTATTTGCGGAATGTATATCACATGGCCAAAGCAGATTAAGTCATGTTTGGTATCCTCTGTCTTGGGTAGTATTGTGGTCGTTTGTGTGCTGACATGTTGTGCATTGCTTTACTCTGTGTATGATTTAAAAACAGCACGGATGGACTTGTAACGTAGTCTAATTCAAGAACTTATGCTTTATGGGTTCAAACACCACGAAAGCAACCAAAAATATTTGTTGTGCAAAAAAAAAAAAAAAAATCCAAGTGTTGTTGATCACAGAAGAGTAACCAGATTGTTGAAGAAATTTCACTCGGGACGCAAAAAATCGACAATCAGGTAGGCTAGGTAGGGCTAAAACCGTTGATTCAGAGGCCTTGCTCCAGGTCATTGAGGCAAATCCGGTAAATAGCACTCAGAGAGTATCAGGCGGGCTTACCATCTTACAATCTAGTATTATTTTTCAACTTTATGACCTCATCAAAAGCATCTAGGGTTACTAAAATATTATAAAACTTTTGACTCACCCTTGTAATTTTTTAAAAAATTAATGTCTATTTTGTTCTTTAAAAACCTATAAATTTTGTTCACTTCATGGTTCTGAATATCAAGTTGAAGATAAATTTTACTGCTAGTTCATAAAGTCCAAATTGTTTCACAATGCAAATTTCCACTTCTTTTAAAGAAAACCAAATTAATGTTGGCATATTTTAAGATGATAAGTTTAAATTGAACTTATTCTTCCATCAACATGTGGAAGTCTGGACGACATTATGGATGTTACTCAAGTGGTAAGTCTTGGATTTAAATTTCGTTTTTGTCAGAGAAAATTCCAAATGAAATCTTTTAAATAAAAAATAAAAAGTTATAATTCATCATGGTTAGCCTTTTCTCTAAAGTTCTTTAAAATCATATTCCATGACTGATATTTCTCTCAGTACTGCCTGGTCGTAGATTTTCAAGAAGCCATTGTCTGTGTGGCGCCAATGAAATGGTTTTATTCATTTAGTTATTCTTATTTCTTTCTTCGTTTTTATTTATTGATTTATTTAAATTTTTTTATTGACATTTTCGTAGCCAAGATTCTGTGTTTTATTCCTTGATGAAGGTGAAAGATGTAAGTGTTGAGTGCTTTACGAAGAATTTTCAGATTCTTTCAGGCAAATTTGCAATTCTGAAAATGTTTGTTTTTCTAACATTGTCTTTAAGTGCCGTCATTATTTGAAGTAGAATATTGGATGGAGTAAAGTTTTCAGTAAGCGAAGTGACTAAGTAATTTACTTTGATACCAATTTTTACAGGTACTGGTTAGTGGTTAAAACATTAGTACGAACTAAGATGACAGGTGAAAATTCCACTGGTGTTGGCAACTAAAATCATTAATTTTCTCATACCTTTAATGTTCTCTTACATTCTACCTGAATCTTCTTATTCTCTTCCTTATCCTTTTCTATCTTCATTACTGACCTACTTTCCGAAGATTATTCATTGTCTCGTCTAGCAGTTCTTCTCGTAATCTTTTCTTGTATCTTCTTATTCTCTCCCTTATCCTTTTCCATCTTCCTTACCAGCCCACATTTCTAAGATTATTCATTATTTTATTCGTCTATTGTTCTCGAAATCTTTGCCAGTATCTTCTTATTCTCTTCCTTATCCTTTTCTATCTTCATTGGAAGTAAAATCGAATAACAATTACTGAATAAATTCCATAAGAGCGCCATTTTTGGTTTAATTGCATTTCGAATCTTTTGCCAAAAACCGCAGTTTATTATAAAAGTGTTTCAATTTTTTTAGCATTGACTTATATAGGGAAATGTACGTGAAATACAAGACCATAGAAATTTGTTGATGAGTTCCATTTTTTTAATTAACCATTTTCAGAGAGAGAGAGAGAGAGAGAGAGAGAGAGAGAGAGAGAGAGAGAAACAGACAGACAAACAGAGTCTTTTGAAAAGTTGACAAAGTTGTACAAAGAAAAGATGAGTTTCCATTGAGAGAAGATAATAGTTGAGTCTGTGATTTATTTTTCATTTGCTGTCATTGTTAAATGTTGAATTTAATTAAAGAATAAAAAGGTGGGAAAGATAATGAAATAAAAGGAAAAATAGCTTGGAGGGACACAACAATTTGGAAAGAAAGAAAGAAAGAAAGAAAAATCAGTCACAGCAAAAGAAAGAAAGAAAGAAAGAAAAGAAAAATCTGCCAAAAAGAAAGAAAGAAAGAAAAATCAGTCAAAGCAAACGAAAGAAAGAAAAGAAAAATCTGCCAAAAGAAAGAAAGAAAGAAAGAAAGAAAGAAAGAAAGAAAGAAAAATCAGTCAAAGCAAAAGAAAGAAAGAAAAGAAAAATCTGCCAAAAAAAAAGAAAAAAAGAAAGAAAGAAAGAAAGAAAGATAAGAAAAATCTGCCAAAGCGAAAGAAAGAATAAAAGAAAGAATATAGGTTGTCTTGTTTAATGGCATATCAACTCTAGATGGGTATTTAATACCAAATCCTATTTATACACACACACACACACACACATATATATATATATATATATTTATGATTTGGGAAGAAAGAAAGAAGGAAAGAAGAAAGGAAAATCAGTCAAAGCAAAAGAAAGAAAAGAAAAGGTGCTCGTGGTGTAATGGTTATCGTCGCAAGAAATGGACACGGCGACACGAGTTCAAATCCTGGACGAGACTGATTGCATTTCACATAGCACTAATACCCTTCAGAAAGGTATGAATCCAATTATTCTCCCTCCAACTATGGGTAAATAGTAGGACAGACTGGGTTCTTCAGCCTTGGTGAGGCAACTAGTCTAGGAGAAGAAAAACTCTGAATTCAAACCTGTTAAACTCCGCTTAAAAATTGACCCTGTGTCATATGCTGTCCGAGCGGAGGGTTTGGTAAATAAGTATATATATGATTTGTCGGTAACATTATTTTTAAACGAGATTTTATTTAAACTTAAGGGTTTATTTAAACTTAAGGGTTTATTTAAACTTAGGGGTTTATTTAAACTTTAAAACAATACAACCTGAGTATTTCTATAGATCAAATATTTCTATCGGATTTAATTTCAATCATTTGTTCACATGCAGTTAATAATACTAATGATTTGTTTGCGCACAGTTAAATAGCTTTATGTACTTCTATCTGATACAAATACGTATATTTAATATTAATCATATATTTGCACTCAGTTAAATGGTTTCAAGTATAGCTATCTAATACTAATAATGCAATTTGATATTAATCATTTGTTTGCACACAGTTGAACGGTTTCAAGTAGAGTAGATAATTGAATATTTCTATTTGGGTCATTGATGGCACCTTAACAGATACTCTAGTTCAGAGTGGACTAAGAGGTAAAGGCAATAAAAGGATACTTCACACTCCCCAAAGCTCCAGGATTGGAGACTCACCATTTGATGCAGCTTAGTGTTACACCAAGGTCACCTGTTATGGGGTAGTTCTTATCCCTTTTCAAAAGGCCAGTTGACTTATTCTATCGCCCCAGCCAAAAGAGCGAGAAAGAAAGAAAGAAAGAAAGAAAGAAAGAAAGAAAGAAAGAAAGAAAGAAAGAACTGTTAAAACGAAAGAAAGAAAGAAAGATGTTAAAAAGAAAGACAGAACGAAAGAATGTTTAAACGAATGAAAAGAAAGAAAGAAAGAAAGAAAGAAAGAAAGAAAGAAAGAAAGAAAGAAAGAACTGTTAAAACGAAAGAAAGAAAGAACTTTTAAAAAGAAAGAAAGAAAGAACTGTTAAAACGAAAGAAAGAAAGAAAGAAAGAAAGAAAGAAAGAAAGAAAGAAAGATGTTAAAAAGAAAGACAGAACGAAAGAATGTTTAAACGAATGAAAAGAAAGAAAGAAAGAACTTTTAAAACGAAAGAAAGAAAGAACTTTTAAAAAGAAAGAAAGAAAGAAAGAAAGAAAGAAAGAACTGTTAAAACGAAAGAAACAAGCAAACAAACAAACAAACAAAAATTTAGAACAAAGGACAAAAGTAAAAATAACAATAAAAAATAAGGAAGAAGAAAAGGCAAGGGCAGTAAATAAAACCAAAGAACAAAACTTGAGGGTATTAATTTTTTGAAAAAAAAAAAAACGAAAGGAAAAAACTTATTTAAGATCTTTTCCAAAAAGAAATAAAAAGAAAGAGGAAGAAGAAATTAGAAAAAAATGGGACTGAAAAGAAAAAAATCAATAAAATAATGAAGGAAAAGTACAAGAGTGAAGGAAAAAGGAGAAAGATAAACAAGAAAAAGAAATTGAGAGGGCGAAGAATAAAAGAAGAAGAAGCTAAGGAAAGAAAGAAGAGACGAAGAATAAAAGAAGAAAGATAATAAAAAGCTAGGGAAAGAAAGAAGAACGAGGAATGAAAAAAGAAAGAGAAGAAAAAGTTATGGAAAGAAAGAAGAGGCGAAGGAATAAATGAACGGGAAGAAGAAGCTAAGCAAAGAAAGAAGAGACGAAGGAATAAATGAAAGTGAAGAAAAAGCCAAGGAAGGAAAGAAGAGATGAAGAAAAGAAAGAGGAAAAATTTTACAAAGAATGATATCGGCGGGGGAGTAACAGTTAATCAACAAAAAGGAAAAAGAGAAGAATAAAGTAAGAAAGAAAAGAAGAGACAAAGAAGAAAGAAGAAAGAGAAGAAGAAGCTAAAGAAGGAAAGAAGGAATGAAAGAACGAAAAAAGAAAGAGAAAAAAGCTAAGGAAGGAAAAAGGAGACGAAGGAATGTAAGAGAAGCGAAAGAAAGGAAAGAAAGAAGAGACAAATGAATAAATGAAAGTGAAGAAGGAGCTAAGAAAGGAAAGAACAGAGGAAGGAATGAAAGAAAAAAGATGAGAATAGAATAACCTTGGGAAGCAAAGAAGAAACGAAGGAATGAAAAAAGAAAGAGAAGGAGAAGCTTAGGAGAGAAAGAAGAGACAAATGAATAAATGAAAGTGAAGAAGAAGGTAAGACAAGAAAGAAGAGAAGAAAAATGAAAGAAAGAAAAAAGAGAAGAATAAACTGAGGAAGGAATGCGGAGATGAAAGAATGAAAGGAAAAAAAGAAGGAAAAGCTAAGGAAAGAAAGAAGAGACAAATGAAGAAATAAAATTGAAGAAGGTGCTAAGGAATGAAAGAATAGTGGAAAGAATGAAAGAAAAAAGAGGAGAAGAAGCTAAAGAAGGAAAGAAGAAAGGAAGGAATGGAAGAAAAAGAGAAGAAGCTAAGAAAGGAAAGAAGAGACGAAGGATGAAAAAAAAAACAGAAGAAGGAGCTAAGAAAATAAAGAGAGAATGAAAAAAGAAAGAAGAAAGGGAAGAAGCTAATGAAGGAAAGAAGAAACGGAGGATGAGAAAAGAAGTGAAGAATAACCAAAGGAAGAAAATGAGAAACGAAGAATGAAATAAGAAAGAGAAGAATAAGCTCACAAAGAAAAAAAGAGACGAAAGAGGGAATTAAGAAAGAGAAGAAGAAGAAATCAAAGAAAGAAAGAAGAGACGAAGAATGAAAAAAGAAAGAGAATGAAAAGCTTAGGAAAGAAAGAAAAGAGGAAGGAATAAATGAAATTGAAGAAAAAGCTAAGAAAGAAAACAAGAGAGAAATAAAAGAAAGAAGAGAGAGAAGAAGAATGAAATAAGAAACGAAGAATGAAAGAAGAAAAGGAAGAAAAAACTTTAAAAAAAAAGAGAAAACAAAGAATGAAATAAGAAAGAGAACAAGCCAAGGAATTAAAAACGAGACGAAGAATGAAAGAAGAAAAAGAAGAAAAAGCTGAAAAAGACGGCAAAGAATGAAAGGAGAAGAAGGTAAGGAAAAAAAGAAGAGACGAAGATTGAAAGAAGAAAGAGAAGAAAAAGCTAAGGAAGAAAAGAAGAGACGAAGGAATAAATTAAATGGAAGAAGAATCTAAGGAGAGAAAGAGTTGACGAAGGAATAAATGAAAGTGAAGGAAAAGATAAGGAAGTAAAGTAGAGAGGAAGAAAAGATAGAAGAAATAGAAGAAAAAGCTAAGGAAGGAAAGAAGAGACAAAGGAATAAATGAAAGTGAAGAAGAAACTATGTAAAGAAAGAAGAGTCGAAGAATGAAAGAAGAAAAAGAAGAAAAAACCTGATCAAAGAAAGACGAGAGGAAGAATGAAAAAAGAAAGAGAAGAACAAACTAAAGAAAAATGAAAAAGAAGACGAAGAATGAAAGAAGGAAGAAGAGAAGAAAGCAAGGAAAGAAAGACGAGACGCAGAATAAAAGCGGAAAGAAATGAAAAAGCTAAGGAAAGAAAGAAAAGGGCGACGGAATAAATGAAAGTGAAGAATAAGCCAAGGAAGGGAAGAAGAGAGGAAGGAATGAAAGAAGAAAGAGAAGAAACAATGGCAAGAAAGAAGAGAAAAAGAATGAAAGAAGAAAGAGAAGAGGAAATCAAGGAAAGAAAGAATAGACGAAGAAATGAAGGAAGAAAAAGAAGAAGCTAAGAAAGGAAAGGGGAGAAGAAGAATAAAAGAAAAAGGGAAGAATAAGCTAAGGAAAGAAAAAAAAGACGAAGGAATGAAAGAAGAAAAAGAAGAAGCTTAGGAAGGAAAGGGGACAAGAAGAATAAAAGAAAAAAGAGAAGTATAAGCCAAGGAAGAAAAGAAGAGACGAAGAATAAAAGAAGAAAGAGAATAAGAAGCTAAAGAAGGAAAAAGAGTCGAAGAATGAATGAAGATAGAGAAACAGAAGCTAAGGAAAGAAAGAAGAGACGAAGGAATAAAAGAAGAAAGAGACGAAGGAGATCAAGAAAAGAAAGAAGAGACGAAGGAATAAAAGAAGAAAGAGACGAAGCAGATCAAGAAAAGAAAGAAGAGACGAAGGAATAAAAGAAGAAAGAGACGAAGGAGATCAAGAAAAGAAAGGAGACACGAAGGAATAAAAGAAGAATGAGACGAGGGAGATCAAGAAAAGAAAGAAGAGAGGAAGGAATAAAAGAAGAATGAGACGAAGGAGATCAAGAAAAGAAAGAAGAGACGAAGGAATAAAAGAAGAAAGAGACGAAGCAGATCAAGAAAAGAAAGAAGAGAGGAAGGAATAAAAGAAGAAAGAGACGAGGGAGATCAAGAAAAGAAAGCAGAGACGAAGGAATAAAAGAAGAAAGAGACGAAGGAGATCAAGAAAAGAAAGAATACGCGAAGGAATAAAAGAAGAAAGAGACAAAGGAGATCAAGAAAAGAAAGAAGAGACGAAGGAATAAAAGAAGAAAGAGACGAAGGAAATCAAGGAAAGAAAGAAGATACGAAGGAATAAAAGAAGAAAGAGACGAAGGAGATCAAGAAAAGAAAGAAGAGACGAAGGAATAAAAGAAGAAAGAGACAAAGGAGATCAAGAAAAGAAAGAAGAGACGAAGGAATAAAAGAAGAAAGAGACAAAGGAGATCAGGAAAAGCAAGAAGAGACGAAGGAATAAAAGAAGAAAGAGACGAAGGAGATCAGGAAAAGAAAGAAGAGACGAAGGAATAAAAGAAGAAAGAGACAAAGGAGATCAAGAAAAGAAAGAAGAGACGAAGGAATAAAAGAAGAAAGAGACGAAGGAGATCAGGAAAAGCAAGAAGAGACGAAGGAATAAAAGAAGAAAGAGACGAAGGAGATCAAGAAAAGGAAGAAGAGATATGCAAGTTGAAACAGAAAGAAAATAGAAATTAAAAAAGAAACGAAAGGGAAATAAAATATAAAAAAAACATAATTAGTAAAGTTGATGGATGGGAAGAACTTATCAGAAGACTTACATTGTTCAGATTAAGAAAATGCAAGAAAAACAGCGAGAATGTTACTTAATTAGATGGTATTCTTACTTATCAAACCGTTGATAGGAGAGTTCTATTGTAAGTCTGTGAAGATCAGTTTGACATATTCTTTTCGATAGCAGAAGAGGGACTTTATCTCAAATTCACTTCATCATAGTTAAATAGGAGAAAAGTAATAGAGAACCCACTACCAATAGAACTTTAATAAAAATAATAATACAAGATGGCGACGAGCTAAAAATTCTTAAAATACAACAGAAAAAAAACATTTAACTTCTTTATTTGATTTTAGAATTTCGAAATTGCTTATTTTCTTCTACTCTATCCGAATATTGAATTGCATAAAATGGTGCAACTGCACAGTTCCTCGAATCAACTTAAAAATCTTATCAAGTTCGCGATGGCTCATAAAGCTTAATTAAGACAATACAGTCTTTTAAAACGAAGCATTATGACGTCATTTGCTGTAAGGATTTTTGGACGAGGATTAAATCATGAGGCGCCCAGTGAGAATCGAACTCACTGACAATAACGTGCTAACCATGAAACCACTCAGTATCCAGATTATAGTTGAAATTTACAATGGTTAGCTTAATTTAGCACCTGGCTAGAAGTATGAGGCTCCCGGTGAGAATCGTACTCACAATAATCCGTTAGTCCAGCTCGTTAATCATAACACAACTGAAGGTGCCCAAATAATAGGTGTCATTCAAAAAGGTTAACTTAATTTAACATCCGGCTAGAAGTATGGGGCACCCAGTGAGGATCGAAATCTCAAACAATAATCTGCAAGTCCAGCTAGCTAACCATTGTACCACTCAGTACCCAAATAATAGTGTTATATTTTGACCTTCGACCTGGCCCAAAAATGCTATTCCAAGGTGATACACCGGAAGGAAGTGACACATTCCAATGGCCAGTAATCGAAAGAGATCGCGTGGGCGGATTAAGGCTTGTGATATGGGACAAGGTGAAGGTCCCATTGTGCCACTACAGGGATGCACCGGAAGAGAGTAACCTCTGAACTGCATGACAGTTATTTCCGCTTGATGACGATTAAACATTCGATTTCAAAGATCCAGTGGGCGATCGTGTGGGCGTTGAATTATTATTTAACTCAGTTGAGTTCGGGGTGCCAAAGCAGTTGCCAGCAGACTCCCAGAGAGTTAGAGACCAGATGTGGTAGGGAAGGCCACACCCGACCGAGGGGGTCCTCGGAAAACTCCCGATGGAGTGGACCCCAGCAACAGGAGAACAAGAAAGACACAACGTGACGGTCATAACAGTGGGGTCAAAATATGAAGTTTATGTTCGGTCTCTAGCACCCTCTCACATGCAAACCTTCAACAACCCTTTCGAACCCTTGCAATAAAGTGAGAGGGTAAAATATTGTTAAAGAAGTCTTCTTGCATCGTTTCTTCCTGCGTTTTCCTTCATGCGTCTGTCTTTGATGTTGTGTCGTTGTGATGCTGAATGATGATGTAGATGACTATCTAACAATAGTTGTCATTTAAAAAGGTTTGATTAATTTAGCACTTGGTTCCAACTAAATGTGCACCCAGTGGGAATCGAACTCACTAATAATAGTGTACAAGCCAAACTCGCTAACCATTACACAAATTCAAGGCTTCCAAGTTACATGTGGCTCCTAGAAGAAAACTTTACAAAGCGAAGACTTGTGGGACATTCATTGATAGATAAACCTATCTTTCTACTCCTTATAACAGATATATATATATATATATATATATATATATATATACATAAGAAGAGCTGTTGAATATATATATATATATTCAATAGCTCTTCTCTTGATTTGAGCATTCCGGTAACTGATAACGTTGAAGTAAAAAGTTATATATGCAAAAATTCCTTCGCTTACGTTGAGAATGACGATGGTCTGACGTTAAGTCAGCTGGGCTTCGATCTCAGCTAGAAGCATCTTGCGAGTCTAGCCCCACTGATGAGTTGTGATACAACAAACTAATATATCAGTGGATGTCTATATATATATATATATATATATATATATATATATATATAATGGCGGTTTAATTCGGCTTTATTCACGCAATCGTTAAGTTCGTATCAAATTAACATAATTATTCACCGATTGATTAGAGTGTACGTTCTGTCTCGAATCAAAGCGTTGCTTCCTTCTAGGATATTATAGATTACGGATTTTTTTAATGCAAACTCATCAAAGAAAAAGATACTGAACGCCGACTGCTTGGGAGCTTTTAAAACTTTGCAAGTGAAAATTATTGGAAAATTCATTTGGGATTAATGAATTTACAAAGATCATTATTGAATTCTCATAATTTAGAATATTCATATTACTCCATGTGAATACGCTAAACTGACTATTAGTGCACGCTTTCTAGCGGCACTATTTAGTGAGTCACTCATTCTAGCGGTAGTATTTGGTAACTAACAGGATTATTTCGTAATGCTCACATTCTAGCAGCACTATTCCATAGCACTCTTGTCCCAGCACATTTCAGTACTCCACATTTATCGACACCACTAGGTGAATCACTTTTTCTAGAGACACTATTTAGTGAGTCATTCGTTCTAGCGGAGCAATTTGATAATCCACGCGTTCTAAAGGAATTATTTTATAACACTCCCATTCTGGCGGCATTGTTTTAATAGCACACTCTATCCGGTAGTTTTCAGTGTCCAAAATTTACCGGCACTACTAAATGAGTCACTTGTTCATGCAGCACTTTTTAGTGAGTACTCGTTCTAGCGGCACTATTTAATGAGCCACTCGTTCTAGTCTTGCTAACAACTAGTAATAGGTTCTAACGGAATTTTTCGTAATCACGCAATTCCACCAGCATTATTTCGCAGCGCTTTTGCATTCGTTCTAAGGGAATCACATGGTGACACGAGCATTCTGTTGGAATTATTACATCTACCGAGCTACGCGTTCTAACGGCAGTTCAAGCGGAATTACTTTGCGAAACTCGCATTTTAGAGGCATTGAATAACCCAATCATTCTAGCCTTAAGTGTGCACAATTTAGAACGTTATTCATTTAAGCGGCACAATTTACTGTCCCACGCGTTTTAGCGGAACTATATTGTTACCCACGCATTCTAACGGAATTATCTTGTGATGCTGGCTCTCTCGCGGTACTATTTAATAGCGACACTATTTTAATAGCACACATTCTTGTACTTTTATACAACGCATTCTAACGGCACGATTTTGAGTCATTTGATATTTTGTGTACGGACGCGTTCAAACGGAATTAATTTATGATTATCTCATCCTAGCAAAGGTGATTTATGCGTCTTGCTCGTGATTATCAAATTCTAGCACTAGTGACACACGCGTTCTAACGGAATTAGTTCGTGATTATCACATTCTAGCACTAGTGACACACGCGTTCTAACGGAATTAGTTCGTGATTATCGCATTCTAGCATTAGTGACACACGCGTTCGAACGGAATTAGTTCGTGATTATCGAATTCTAGCACTAGTGACATACGCGTTCTAACGGAATTAGTTCGTAATTATTGCATTCTAGCTCTAGTGACACACGCGTTCTAACGGAATTAGTCCGTGATTATCAAATTCTAGCACTAGTGACATACGCGTTCTAACGGAATTAGTTCATGATTATCAAATTCTAGCACTAGTGACACACGCGTTCTAACGGAATTAGCTCGTGATTATCGCATTCTAGCACTAGTGACAGACGCGTTCTAACGGAATTAGTTCGTGATTATCACATTCTAGCACTAGTGACACACGCGTTCTAACGGAATTAACTCGTGATTATCGCATTCTAGCACTAGTGACACACGCGTTCTAACGGAATTAGTTCGTAATTATAGCATACCAGCTCTTGTGACACCCGCGTTGTAACGGACTTAATTCACAATCAGCTCATTCTAGCTTTAGTAACACACGCGTTGTAACGAAATTAGTTCGTAATCATCACATTCTAGCTCTAGTGGCACACGCGTTGTAATGGAATTAGTTCGTAATCATCGCATTCTCTTGAGTCGCGATATTAACACTCTTATTCTGCTCTATTCAGTGCTACGCGTTCCACCGGCACTCGTTTTTGCGATGTTCTAGTTGAATTATTCCTTGAACCAGCCGTTCTAACGGAATTATTTCGTGGTGTTTGCAGTCCAGCACTACTGAGTTCCAATTTTTTTACTGGAACACTTACTGAGTACAATTCTTGGTCGAAATTCTAGCGGTTCTATTTGATTTAATATCTTGTAATACAACGCACTCTAACGTCACTTTCTATACAGGAAGTCCCTCGTTTTAATGATACTATTTCGTGACTCACGCGTTCGAACGGAATTATTGTGCTAGAATGAGCGTGTTTTTTTACTAATTAATAAGACGCTCATTCTATTTGGTGACGCACGCATTCTAACGGAATTATTTCGTCTCCCTTCAAATTCCAACAATAATAATAACAACGCTCATTCTCGCACTATTTATTGCCACCTGTTCTAACGGCACGATTTAGTGATTCATTCCTTCAAGCGGTAATATTTGGTGACGTATGCGTTTTAACGATGCTGTTTGGCCACTCACGCGTTCTCACGGAATTAATTGGGGACTACACGCAATTTAACTATATATGTGTCCATCAAATGTCTCTTGAAAGACGTACAAATATGTAGGTATATCAAAGTACATTGCTTGCTAAAGGCGAAAGTAGTCATTGTACACGATACAAAAATGGAACACAAGTTTGTTGCATTTCCAAACGATGTGACAGAAACATTTAACAAGTGTGTGTCCGTTTGGTTTCTTGGCATATCAACCTTTGAAGGTTATTTAATGCCAAAGCCATCCTTCAAGAAGAACAGCAGTGGTACTATTTAACCCATAGCTGAGAGTATAAGGGGGTTCATGCCTTTCCCAAGGGTATTTGTCCGAAAGTGAAAGTAATAACGTAATGAAGTAATATATATATATATATATATATATATATATATATATATATATATATATGTATATATATATACATATGTACATATATATATATACATATATATATATACATATATATACACACATATATATATATATATATATATGTATATGTATATATATATATATATATATGTATATATGTATATATATATAAACAGACAAATACTAAGAGACATGTGCAATTAGGGATATGGTAATAGATGAAAAAAATTTATTGGAATCGCAAGGGCCCTTTCATTTGACATTTGTCGAGCGACAAATATATATAGAGAGAGACAGACAGACAGACAGACAGACAGACAAATATATATATATATATATATATATATTAAGAGAGAGAGAGGGAGAGAGAAAGAGACAGGGACAGAGACAGAGATATGTAGAGGAGAGGAGTCAAAAAACAGTTCAGAGGAAGCATCTTTTTTCCTTCGTTATTTTATAAGGATTGTTTTTGTGTAAATTAGCATTGGTCATGTGGTTTTCAATCAGCGTTACTAACCTGAAAAATAAAATTATCAGTTTTAATTTGGTGACCCACGCGTTCCAACTGATATATCTTTTGAGTCTTGAATTTTAATCACAAATTTTGTGGTGACTTTCATTCTAGCGATATTAAGTGTTTTATGTTCTCACAGCGCGCTTCAGAGAGTCACTCGTTCTAACGGTATTATTTTGTGAAGTCGCATCTTTTAGTGTTGTTTAATTTGCAACATGATGTAAAAATGTTCAAACAGAACCGAGTTTAAGTGGAATACCTAACTCACGCGTTCTAACGGAACTGTATAGTGACCCATGCGTTCTAACAACACGATTTTGTGAGTCACTTGTTCTAGCGGTACTATTTGGTGCTGTATGCGTTCTAAAGGATTTATATGGACTCGCACGCGTTTTAACGGGATAATACCCTTGGGAAATGTATGACTCCAATTATTCTTTCTCCAACTATGGGTAAATAATAGGGTAAGGTAGGCTTTTTAACCTTGGTTAAGCAACCAGTCTAAGAGAAGGAAAACTCTAAATTCAAACTGGTTAAACTTCACTTAAAAGTTGACCTTGTCTGACACCCTGCTCGCGCGGAGGAGGTTGATAAAAACACATACAGCAATTGTTTATGAACGGGATTTAGTCCCAGAAGAATCAGATACCAAATTTTGTCCTAAGAAGACGTGCTGTTAGAACGAGTGATTCACTTTGTGATACCGACAGATATGTGGCACTGAATAGAGCTAGAATGAGTGTGTTATTAAACAGTGCCGTTAGAATGCGAACGCCTCGAAATAATTCCGTTAGAATACGTAGGTCCCCTGAGATTGCTACTAGAACAAGTGACTCACTAAATTGTGCCGTTAGAACCCGTAGCATCGAATAATAAACGTGTTTTTAAATAGAGTCACCAGAATGCGGACGATACGTAATAATACCCGTGGTGCATTCACGCATACTTACACGCGTGCATGAACGTGAAGATATACGTATATTCAGAATTTTTGTATATATACACCTACCGAACTACCTACCTATAAACAGACTCAGGGCTGGTACTTGGATGTGCCGGTTTCAGTTTAAAAATTATGAATGGGGCCCCCGACTCTACAAAAAAGAAAAAGATGTGAAGAGACTTATTAGAAAATTGTTAGTAGGGCCCTATACCCTTCTAAAAATGAAGTGCTGACCTTTGATTTAAAAAATTGTTAGTGAGACCCTCTAACCTACAAACATGTACGTACAAGGCCCTATTTTTAATCGGGCTCTCTACCCTATAAAATAATTTTAAAGTCAATGATTTTTGTAATGTCATTTTCAATGGACAGAATTGCTGAATTATTTAGTCTCACTGGGAAAATTGCTGACTGTGGCAATGTTTTAATAAGTTTTAGCCTTGAAGAACCTTTTTCACATGAGTACAGGGCCCGGTTTAAACAAATCTAATTGGCTTAAAACCAATCCTACACACACACACTCGTACAAACACACACACACAAATATACTCGTGAGCATATATACACACATATATAGACACGTCCATTCAGAATACAGTATTTACGGTTGCCACTACGTCCCGTGGTGTAGTGGCTAACGTACTGGACTGCAACATTGTAGTAATCGAGTTCGAACTCCGGTCACGCTATTACATTCACTTTCGGACAAATATTCTTGAGAAAGGTATGAACCCTTTTATAATCCTTGCTAAGGGTTAAATAGCACGGTTACTGTTTTTCTTGAAGGGTGGTTTTAGCATCAAATAACCCGCAAAGGTTAATATGCCACGAAAAAAAATCTGTATTTGTATATGCAACTACATACCTACACACACACACACATATATATATATATATATATATATATATATATATATATATATATTGATTTTATCTCAATTGAAAGGTCATTAACTATATCTATCTATATGTAATCAACATAAATCTGTTTTCAGTGTTTTCATTTTGCCCACTGTTTACGGAAAATGTCAGCTAACCAATCCAGCTGTGATGTATAAAAAAGAAGAAAAAGACAAAAAAATGCTTTTATATTTCTTCATGAAAATGCAAAGATATTGATCAATCAAAGTTTCTTTGATATTTGACACAATAGACACAACTTGAGTTTAAAGTGACATTTGCAAAACCTGCTTTTTTTTCTTCAAAGAAAGCTGCAAACATTGTTATATTTCACACACGTTACAGAAGAGACCCCCCCCTTACATATTTCGTTTTGCTTTCCTTTTATTTATTCATTTTTTAAATAGTTTTTGTGACATAAAATACTTTCCGGAAACATATGAATACTTCCATAAATATGTCATCAATTGTTGTGCGAATTAAACCAAAAAGAAATTATTTACTATGTACAAATAATAATTGCTATCCGGTTTTAAACATATAGATACAATCGTCATCATCATCATCATCATCATCATGTCGTGCCGCTAGCACGGATATCCTTGACCCTCTCTCGCCACTTCTCCCTATTGTTCATCGTCTCTGGCAGGTCTTCAGGGCCACATCCCGTATCCTCACATAGCTGCTGAATGTATGTTCGAGTGGATGCACTACTTGGACGCTCACTAAACGGTGGTGCCCGTGGTGTAATGCTTATCGTCGCAGGATAAGAACACGACGACACGAGTTCAAATCCTGGACTTGACTGATTGCATTTCACATAGCACTAATACTCTTGGGAAAGGTATCAATCCAATTATTCTCCCCCCCCCGCTATGGGTAAATAGTAGGGCAGACTAAGTTCTTCAGCCTTGGTGAGGCAACTAGTCTAGGAGAAGGAAAACTCTGAATTGAAACCTGTTAAACTCCGCTTAAAAATTGACCTTGTGTCATATCCTGCCTGAGCGGAGGGCTTGGGTAAATATGACTAAACGGCTGAAGAAGAAGCTGGACGGCAATTACACAAGAATGCTGCAGCAATAATGAATAAGTCCTGGCAGCAACATCCCACAAGGCACCAACTATACGGCCACCTGCCTCCCATCACGAAAACTATCCAAGTTAGACGAACCAGACATGCAGGACACTGCTGGAGAAGCAGGGACGAGCTCATAAGTGATGTACTCCTATGGACCCCTACATATGGCTGGGCATAGATACAATAACAGGCATATATATTAGAATTATCATATTTACCAACCCCTCCGCTCGGGCAGGATATGACACAAGGTCAATTTTTAAGCGGAGTTTAACAGGTTTCAATTCAGAGTTTTCCTTCTCCTTGACTAGTTGCCTAACCAAGGCTGAAGAACCTAGTCTGCCCTACTATTTACCCATAGCTGGAGGGAGAATAATTGGATTCATACCTTTCCCAAGATCAGAAAGACGTTGTCACAACAGCAGGGAGATGGTCGAGCTGATCAATTTAGATCCCGCAGTTCTTGATGCTCTGGTGACCTGAGATGAAAGCTGGATCTACTGCTATGACCCAGAGACCAAGAGACAGAGTTCCCTGAGGAAGCATGCTGGCTCTCCCAGACCCAAGAAGGCCAGACAGAGCAAATCCACCCACAAACTTTTGATGATCCCTTTTTTTGACAGCACTGGCATGATCCACATGCACTGGTTTCCCACTGGACAGACAGTCAACAAGGAATACTATGTTGAGGTTTTAAGGGAATTCAGGGAGAGATTCCGTCGGGTCTGGCATTTCCACTAGGACAATGCACCAGTCCACAACTCCATCCTTGTCACCGTCTATTTGATCAAGATGGGCATCAAGACAGTTCCTCGGTCTCAATTTAGTCCAAACCTTGCTCCCTGTGACTTTTCTTTATTCCCTAAGCTCAAGGAAAACCTTAGAGGCTGTCATTATGAGACACTTGAGGAGATGAAAAAGGCTGTGACGAAGGTCATTGACACGCTCACACAAGAGGACTTCCATGAGGCCTTCGAGAAGTTGTTGGAACGATACAAAAAGAGCATTGCAGCCGGAGGAGATTATTTCGAAGGGGACTAGAGTTTCATGTATGTACTATCAATAAAAGTGCCCATACGAAAAAAGTCTGGAAACTTATTGAAGGCACCTCGTAAATATTTGGGCAAACTCTCTAAAAGGAAAATCTCTGAATTCAAAAAATGGGGTGTTCTGTTTAAAAGAAACTGTGGCATATTTAGGAACCATTCTTTTGTTATAGCTCATCTAAAAGTGTGACTAGTTCTACGCAGACCTTCTGCACTATAAACCAATCATCAGCTTAGTTCGTGTAGCCATTCATTTTTTGACTGAACTGTTGAGCTCTCATTCGGCGAAATCAAAATTTATGCGTCTGGAAATATTACAAATACGCCTCGGTAAAACATCCTATTCATATGTATATTCCAAATCAAAAAACCTACCTGAAATTTCTTTTAAATTATTTCATCCAGTTCTGATTCGGCAATTAGGAAAACGTTCGCAGTCAAAATTTTCTCTAAATTTTTCAGATAAAATTTATGCAATTTCAAGTCATTTACAAAAACATGATCGTAACCAATTATCATCAAACTGGATGAAATAGTACACTATATATATATATATATGCGTGTGTATATACATGCATATAAATAACATATATATTGTCATCCTCAGACAGACTGTTTCGTTGTATCACAACTCATCAATGTGGCTAGACACGCGAGATGCTTCAAGCTGGGATTGAAACCCGGCTGACTTTACGTCAGCCTGATAACATAACCCCACAGCCATTAACAGCCCTAACGGAACCTAGGGAATTTTACATATATGTATTAACTACCTTTGTTTACATTTTACGCTGTCGGAGACCAAACTGCTCAATTCGTTAGAAGAGCTTTGTATTACGTGATTGTCAACGGTTAATTTTTTCACTAAAGCCCTCCACCCCCCGGGTGGGGGGGAGCATATATATTGTCATCCACTGACACACTATATTGTTGTATCACAACTCATCTGTGTGGCTATATATATATATATATATGTATTGGGTTGGGTCATATATATTTTCCGTTTTATTCATTCATGATTAATTTAACAATGAATTAAATTCAGTCAATAGCATATTCACCATAATTTTTAATCACTTCTTGACATTTATCAAATACTTTGTTGATTCCTTCCAAGTAAAATGCTCCTGGTTTCGAGTTCGAGTCTTCCACACAGGTTTTCACCAACTCTTCTTGAGGCATTTTTTTTCTTATTCAGAGCATTTTGTAGAGAATGAAAAAAAAATGGAAATCTCTTGGTGTAAGATCTGCTGAAAATGATGGATGGGATAGAACAGTCCTAATTCAGAATTTTTTCAGCGTGATCTTGTTGAATGTGGCTTTGCATTATCATGTAAAGGCATAATGTTTCTTCAATTGACGAGTGCGTGGTGTTTTCTTAACATATTCTAATGCACACATTGCACTGGATGTCTGATTACGGTTTAAAATCACAAAATGAACAATACCACGGTGATCTCACGATATACACCGCATTACTTTTCTTCCATGAAACTCCATCTTTGAAATAGGTTGCAGATATTCACTTGCATCAAACCACTCCCATTTATGTCGAACATTGTTATAGAAGATCCATTTTTCGTCATCGATAATGATATTCTTGAGAAATGGATCGTTTCTCAGGCTTGAAAGAAGACTTGTCACAATAAATATGCAATCTTCCTTATTCTTCTTACTTAAAATATGAGGACCTCCAACACCCAGCTTGCTCACTTTTCATATCTTTTTCAAGTGGCGATAAATTATGAATTGGGATGTGTTGAGGTTAAAAGCTAAATATCGAGTACTTCTGCATTCTACCGATTCTCTTAAAGCTTTTTGATCGAGGCTTGATAAGCGTTTTGGTCTGGGTTCATCTCTCAATAATGTATCAACGGAATGAAACTTTGAATACCAGTTTTGGACTTGGCGGTCTGTAATGACACCTTGGCTATCAACACTAGAAAATTTCTTCGCTCTTTCCAAAACATTTTGTAATTTTTAAACTCTTACAACATTACCGATAGAAAATGCACTTTTAATTCCTCCATTTTAAGGACATGAGATCATAGATTAAATTATGATGGACCCTTTTTTAGTTCTGACCAAAAAAAGGCGCTCTTTAATCTGGTAATTTCCATTTGCATTTAAAGTATTGGGAGTTTGAAATTCGTACTTATAACTTGATTTTAAAAACTGAAATTATTTATGACTCAGTCCAATATGCACACATACACACACAGTAGACCGCACCCAGTGTCCCTTCAGACCTGATAAATGTAAGTCTTTCCTAGCCAACAAACATTGGTATGACCACGTGTAGGAATCCTCAAGAAACTGTCGCTTATGAGTTTGTCTCTGATTCACCAGCAGTGTCCAGCATGCTTTGTCCGTCTTACTCGCCTAGTTTGTGAGATAGGAGGTAGGTGACCGTACAGTTGCTGCTTTGTGAGGTGCTGCGTCAAAATAGCACGTAGCATTTTTGTGTAGTCTTCATTTAGGTTTTTTTTTCCGAGTGTTTTGTTAAAATCTTTATGGTGCAACCATAGAGTAGTACAGGTATGGATACAGATTGGAAGAATTCCTGTTTTATCTTATCAGTGAGATCTGATTTCTATATAGATGATAACCTGTAGAAAGGAGTCTATACATTTCCTATGCTTATGTTGACATCGCTTTCAGTAGATGAGATTTTGTTACCAAGGTATGTGAACTGGTCTACTAATATAAGAGGTTTTTCTCTATAAGTTGATATTGCACCATTTTGTTTAAAACATCAAAACTCTTTTATCTGAGTTTAAGTAAAGGCAATGCCCCTGACTGCTCTTTCCAGGCTATGCAGCATACATTCGGCTTAAACAGGCTATTTAGAGAAGCGCTAGATCATCTGCGTAGTCTGTATCAGTGATAGTATCTACGAGATATCATCCACTCCTTGCCTATTTAAGAATGAGATGATTTTATTTTCTTTAGGTCTATCGACGTTCGAAATACATAATCTAATTATCATGAAAATCCCCCCTCTCTCTATCTCTCTCTCTCTCTCTCTCTCTCTCTCTCTCTCTCTCTCATATCCCAGTCTAAGTTCGATCTGAACGTCATTTTTGATCATCCGAATGCTTTATATAGCAAGGACAACACTTAAAAGGAAATAATAATCCATCACTCCTTTCTAAATCGAAACATCAATAACATTATGGTACAATGGGCCTTGTGTCAGACATTAGTTATTTTTGAAGACCGTTAGTGTAACAGTACGTGCATGTACTTAATATTGAATTTTGGGGCAAGCACGTGTCTTTTAAATTTTCTTTTTATCATTTTATGTTGAAAAGTTGATTTCGAAGTTGATAGTTTTAACGAAAAATTTGGTTAAAATGTGTACGTGCAAATCTGTCATCAAAATTGTGGTGAAATCTGTGAAATGGCTTTCAAGCCTATGTAGATGTCAATTTAAATCAAAATACCTTTATAGTTGCAAAAAAAAAATGTTCAGAAAAGTTTGGTGATATAGTTTTACGACCATTTCAATAAAATTGTAATTTTTATAACCAGATTTTAAGGTAACACCCTTCAAAAATACCTGTTCTGAAGTTTGTTTGTTTTTTTGCTTTTTTTTTGTTTTGTTTTTTTTTGTTTTTTTGGTTTGTTGTTTTTTGAAAAAGGGAATTATACAAGAAATATTTTCTGTATATCTCGAGATATCACAAAAACGACAAAGTAAAACAAATATTCCAAAGGAAAAACCTTCATGCAATCCTTGTTTAATAATTTTATTCACTTCTAACTCAACAATTTGGAAAACATTCGCAATCAAAATTTTCTAAAAATTTTCTAAATAAAATTTAGGCGAATTCAAATCATTTGTCAAAACATGATCATAACAATTATTAGAAATAATCATTTAATAGAATGAAAGGGCCCCTTATCTGTGGGGCTTCGTCTTTATTACTCGTTAAATGTTGAAAATGAGTCATTGTGTTATATGTTATCAATTAACTCAAGATATAAATAATTATTAAATAGAATAAACGAGCCCCTTATATGTGGGGTTTCGTCTTTATTACCTGTTGAATGTTGAAAATGAGTAATGTGTGTTGTATATTATCAATTAGCTATGTAGTAAAAAAAAATCACGCTTTTACCTGTGGGTCACATAAATCTTAAATTCTTTTCAATAGAGCAATTGAGAGATCGTACATTCATTCCTAGAGAAATTCTGACCCAATAACAAATGCCCATTGTATGTTTTATCATATTTTTTTGACCAATTAGCAATGTTCGATGCAAATGTCGACGAAACGGCCAATATAGCGTTCCTCTGTGTATGGGCTAATGCTGCAACTGGAATCTAACACATGCAATGGTTTTCTAGTATACATACATGTATGTATATGTTTGTGTGTGTGTGTGTGTGTGTGCGCGCGTGCGCGTGCGCGTACGAGAGAGAGAGAGTGCGAGAGAGAGAGAGGGGGCTGGCGTGTTTCCATAAGTATCGAAATTGAAATTGTATTTACCAAAATAGAAATGAATAATGAATGAAATTTTAATTTTCTCCAAAATACTCCCCTCCACTTGTCATTCAGTTCACTTAATATTTTGTCGAAGTATTTCCGCAATTCCTCTTTGTACATGGCGTGAACTTTAAAATTCTTCCACGTGCTCAAATGTCAAAATGAATTTCCATTTTAGAAAAGGGGAAAATTTCACCCAGAGCTCGATCTGGTAAGTATGAAGATTGCTGCACTTGCATGATCCTGTGTTTCACTAAAATATTTCATTCAAAATATATTGAGACAAGCTTCATAATTCTTTTTTGAATTGACACTGACTCATCATCACTTATTATCAGAACCTATTCAAACCTGTATACGTTTTCATTTCAATCTTAAAACTTATGTCTCGATACTTTCTGATCATACTCCATATATATGCATGCATCACATCTGTCTGCACGAGAAGGATGTGACACAAGGTCAATTTTTGTTAAGGAGAGTTTAACAGGTTTGAATTCTGAATTTTCCTTTTTCTCGATTGGTTGTCAAGATTAAAGAGCCTAGTCTACCTTACTATTTACCTATAGTTGGGGAGAGAATAAGTTGTGCTATGGGAAACGCAAGCAGCCTCGATCAAGATTTGAACTCGTATCACCGTGTTCATTTTCGACGACAATAGTCATTACTCCAAGGACACACACACACAGACATATATATATATATATATATATATATATATATATATATATATATATATATATATATATATATATATATATATATATATATATATATATATATATATATATATATATATATATATATATATATATATATAAGAAAAGAAATCAATATATCATAATATATATGAAAGAAGATTTTCACGGATCGTCTACTCTCTCTCTATTCTTCCCTATATATTATGATATTTTGATTATCTTTTGAAATATATTTTTTAAATATATTTTATTTCAAATATATTTTTCATATGACTTTTTTAGTATCTTTTATGTGTACAATTTTTCGCATATTTTACAGTCATTTTTTATTGATAATTTGAGCAACAAGATTCATTAAATGAGGTATTAAGATAACTTCTTTTTGCCATAAACCCTTGTGTTATCAGAGTGTATACTCATTCATCATTCAATAGATTTTCTAATTTCACAGAATTGTTGGGGTTCAACAATTGTGGAATCCCAGTGTTAGAGAAACAGATGTGGGCAAATCTACAAGATCAGAGGGTGAACATTAAAACGGGTCAAAGTTTAGCTAAAAGATAGGCAGACCAGCATCCCTCAACACCTGTTACAAGTATTAGAAAAAGTCAGTGGCAGTCTTAGGGATTTATTCTTATTCCAATTGCCTTCTCTTTTCTCAGCTTGCGTTTTTTTCCGTTTCTTTTGAACCAAGTGAATAATGCTGTTTATTTTTAGAATTAATTTTTATTTATTGCAGACTTTTTGTCCTCATCTTGGTAGTTTTTGTGTTGTTTCTTCTTTTACTACGTTTCGGCCAAATTTCACCTCTGGCCTTCTTCAGGTGATTTACCGCGACCTCGGATAGGAATGCTGAGTCTTGTAACCGTATCCCGAGTTATTACTGCCAATTTACTGTTTATTTTTAGTTGACTCTTTATGCTCAGGGTAACTGACAGTTTATCACTCGGAATTGAGCGACAGCAAATATCTTTAAAATCATCAGCAATTTTCTCTAAATACCAAATAGTCTTTGTAGAAGTAAATATGTGAGTGGTAGTAGATTTTTAGCTTCGATTCAAGTGTTTAAATGAACATTGCTAATTTTATCAGATATGCCTCACTTGAACGACTGAAGTCAAACTTCGGACATGGCAATAGCTCACCTGAAGATCGGGTATTAAAACTCAGTCGTGGGCGATTTTACCTCGTTTTATTTTATTTTATTTTATTTTATTTTATAATTGAAAATTGTATCGTTATATTATGTGTGTATACATATTATTATAATCTAAATTTGCCACTAAAATGATTAGCCCAGTCGGCTGGGGGTGTAGAATACGCTAACCACACCTCTGCAGACAGGTAAGACCCCCTTAACGAGTTTCCTGGATATGATATTAGACTTTATCTGATGGTGAAGCCCCCAGCTCTGGAGAATGTGGAGTATTTCTTCATTGGCATTACTCCCAGGTCCACTCTGACCCGGAGTGGTAGTACCTGTTAAGATCACCTCTATGGGTCAAATAGAAATATGTAATCATTTTCTAAACATGGAACCATTTAACTGTGTGATATTGATTTGAATTACTAGGGTTGAATAGCAATACTTTAAATCATGTAACTGTGTGCAAACAAATAAATTTTGGCCCGTTTAAAATTGTTACGAACAAACTATTGGTTTACAAATCATAATTTATATGTATAAACAAGATTTGGTATTAAATAAACTACAATATTCTTCTAAACAAATTCCAACCAACCAACTAAAAATTGTTTAAATTAGTAAGATATACAGTGTGATTTTTAAAAAAATAAATAAAAATAACACCCTTATGGAAGTATCTTTTTGATATAATTTCAAACAGTCTACATGTTCACCATCCCTGTAAATAGATTCTTGTAATCTCCTATAACAGATTTTAAAAAATATTAATATTTGTTAGGGTATATCTTTATTAAAAGAGCAGAATTGATATTACGAAGACCACCGGAGAAAGATTTCAATAATGAGTTGATAGGAACAGTGAACAGGTGGATACTTTCAAATCTTTATAGTTACTTTCAAATCTTAAGGGTTTAAAATCTTATTTTAGATGTTACATTCTTTAAACACCCGGTAGTGCGCTATCCACCAAAACTGCAGTCGAATAAGGCGTTTCGGTTGATTGGGGTTTATGGACCCAATACCACCAGTGAGCTTCCTGCCTTTTTCTGGCGCATCGAGCCGTACGTCGTTCCGTCAAAGTGGGTAATTTTAGTGGGAGATTGGAACGCCGTCCTTGATCCCAACTTAGATAGAGCGGCTATTAGTACGGGTACTAACTCCTTGGATGCCAGATATTTTCGTGATTTTGTCCAGCGATTAGATCTGGTGGACAAATTTCGCGAAAGGCATCCAAATAAGATAGTTTGGACTTGGACCGGTAGGGGGCGCCTCGACCCAGCTTTATAGCTATTTGGACCGAGTGTTAGTTAAGCGAGTCGACTTAGATTATTTAGGTGGTCCAAGTTTCGAGCCGTATAAAAATTCCGACCACAAATTTTTATGTGTGTCGATTAGGTTAGATAAGGCTAGATGTAGGATGTCTGGTTACTGGAAGTTCAACCTTTCCCTTTTGGCGGAGGCTGACTTCCAGAACCAGATAGAACTAACGATAAAGCGGGAACTAACGGGGGCTATTATGGGTAATAGGTGGTGGGCTAACCTTAAGGATAGCATTAGATCCTTTGCTGCCGACTATAGTAGGAGACTCAAGTCAGCCAGGGTAGCGGAGCAAAGGTCGATTAAGGATAAGCTAGATAGGGCGGTGTTCGCGGGAGATAGTGGGCAAGTTAACGTAGCTAAGGCCGAGCTGGCCTCCTTGCAAATTAAGGAGTACCAAGCTCTGGTAGTTAGGGCTAGGTTAAAAAGAATGTCCTGCGAGGCGACGAATATGGCCCAGGAACTACGGGCCGAGGAACTCAGGCATGCAACAGATCGGCATATCGCCAGTGTCGCAGGGGCAACGTCGAACTACAAACGAAGTCATCTGTGGGGAGTTCCGGCAGTATTTCTTGAAGCTTTTCCCCAGGGAGCCCGGACTGAGTTCTGCGCAGTTCGACACCTATCTTGCCGACTTCCCTCGCCTTTCGGCGACTAAAGCGGCTGGGTGTGAGGGGCACATAAAGGAGGAGGAGATTCGGGATGCACTGAAGTCGGTCGGGCTTGATAAGTCTCCCGGAATTGATGGTCTGCCCTACGAAGTGTACTTGAGGTTGTCGCACATGTTTGTCCCCTTGCTGGCAACCATCTATAACAACTGGATGAGGCAGGGTACCATACCCAGACGCTTCATCAGGGGTATAGTGAAGTTGCTTCGTAAGAACAAACATGGTGGTGATGGGATTAGTAACTTTCGCCCTTTAACGATGTTAAACACTGACTTAAAGATTTTGGCGAAGATCTTAGCAAACCGTTTGCAGACTGTCCTGCCTAGTCTGCTTTGCCCCGAACAGACTTGTGCTGTAAAGGGTAGGACTATCCAGGACAGTCTTCATCTGGTCCGCTCGATCGTAGAAAAAGTCGACGGAAATGCCGCGCTGATCAATTTAGATCAGTCCAAGGCCTTTGATAGGGTTGACCATGCTTTTCTGGAGGCTGTCTTGTCTTCGGCCGGCTTCGGGGTGGATTTTCGCACCTGGATACGTCTCCTTTATGCGTCCCCCGGAGTCATGGTGGAGGTGAATGGGGTAAGGTCGGAGCCCTTCACTCTGACTCGATCGATTCGTCAAGGTTGCCCGTTATCGCCAATGCTATATATCCTTGCACTAGAGCCTTTTCTGCGCAAGCTAAAGGCGAACCCGGTCCTACGCGGCCTCACATTACCTGGCGCAGGTCAGGTAGCCAGATACACTGCATACGCTGACGACGTCAGCGTGCTCGTAACGAGCAGTGCCGAGGTGGAGGAGGTGAGCAAAGAAATCGGAAGGTACGAAGCTGTAACAGGGGCCAAGATTAACCGCGAAAAGTCTGTCGGTTTGCGGTTGGGCTCGTGGAAAGGCTGTGCTCTTCCCGGCGCCTTCATTTGGAAAGACGGTCCGTGCAAGATACTCGGCGTCTGGTTTGGGCCTGACCTTCAATTGGAGAAAAATTGGTCGGAAGTACTGGAAAAGGTCGTAGCCGCAACTGAGTTGTGGCTACGTAGAAGGCTTTCCCTTAAGGGACGGGCTGAGGTGTGCAGTTCGCACATCTACTCCCTAGCCGTATACCGACTTTCAGTGCTTCCTATCCCGGCCACCATCCTATTCAAGCTGGAAAGGATTCTCTTCCAGTTTCTCTGGGCTAAGAGACATCCTTTGGTGCGACGGGAGATCTGTTACCTTCACCCTTCTGAAGGTGGTCTAGGAGTGCCTAACGTCGAGGTACGGCGCCATACTTTGCGCCTTACTTTCCTAGATCGGATGTGTTCACGAGACACGGCGGCAGGAAGCGTCTGGAAAGAAGACGCTAAACAATCTTTCCCGTCGCTAAGAAGTGTGCATTTTGCTGATGGGGAGGCCCATCGGTTGCCCAGACGCGAATGCCCCTTCTATCGCGAGTGCCGGCATGCTTTGAAAGTTCTCTCTCGGCTGCAGACAGGTCTCTCTGACAGCCGGCCGTTGTCGAGTAGGGTATTATATCGTTGTTTAGTCAGGGGGGCCGCTAGCAATGGTCTGATTGGCGAGCTCGGTGTGACAGAGGCGGAGGGTCGCTTACTGTGGCCTTGGGCCCCCAGGATGAGGTGTCTCAATAATGACGAGGCTTCCCTCACCTGGCTGGCCATTCGGAATGCCCTCTGGGTCGGCAAGAAATTGTTTGCAGCGCAACAGGCCATTTCACCTGAGTGCAGCCGGTGCGGTGATTTGGAGGAGACTATTAGTCACGCCTTCTTTCATTGCCCGGTCGTACGGCCGCTGTGCAAGCTTCTTGAAGGCTACATGGTCCGCATCCTCAATGGGAAGTTTTTTGTCCTGGAAGCCAGTTCTGTGTGCAGCAATGTGGTACCGAGGTTGAACAGGCAGGAACATTATGTGTTTCTCTGCTTACTCGGCGTTATGCATGTCGTGATTTGGACGAAGAGAAAGAAGGAACTCAGCGAGGATGAGTCTTTTTCTTCTCAGACCCTTGTGGCATTTTTCAAACACCAAATTAAAGTCAAAATCCGGTCTGAGAGAAAGAGACTCTCTTCACTGGAGTTTGGCGAAAGGTGGGTAACTGTTGCGCGCTTGTGTCGCGTGGTAGGAGCCAACCTTATTTTCAGCTTGGACATCCCAGGGACTTAAGAATTTTGAGTTACCGGAAGGACGTGACCACTCAGCCCAGGTAACTTAGATTTTTTAGGCCATTTTGATTTAGTTTGTTCCTAATTCAGTTAACTTAGCTAGAGTATGCGAGGTCATTGTCCCCCCCTTTTTTTGTTTTACTCTCCCTTCCCCTCTGTTAGATGACAGGAATTGGAGTTCTCCAGGAGTGCAATGGAGGGCTTATGTTATTTCATGTTTATTGTTTACTTATATTTTTTACTATTTATGTATCCTACTTATTTATTTTTCCTCCTTCGACACAATTTTCGACTGGTTAACTCCTCTTTCTGCCATGTTTTAGTACGTGGGGGGGACCCCATACTAACCATCATATTGTACATAATTTTTATTCATCTTTTCGCTTAGGGGATAGTAAATAAACATATATATAGCGTTCTTTTAATCTTTTGTTCCCCTCTCCCTCACTCTGTAAATATGGGATTAAGTTTAGAAGTCCATGGAGCGCTAGTGTTGTTTTGGTGATTGTTGTTTTTGGTGAATGTAGTCTGATAGTGATATGTTTAATTGAGGTATTTTGGTGCTTTTTTAATTTGGAGATATGTATTGGTCAGTGAATGAGTCTAGTTAAGTTAGAGATTAGGATAGTGTAGACCAGCCTCCCCCCCCCCCATTTTTAGGCCTCGTGTCAAATTTGTATGTTTATATTACAATAAATATTTAGACAAAGAAACCAAACCAAACCTTAGAAAAGGCAAAGTCATCACTCACAATTTTGTGTAACGACAGAATTTCCCAGTTGTTCAGAAATATCCTCTATTGTAACTGCTTGCCCAAATAAGCACATTAACTGAATCTACCATTTTAGGTGTGCTCCAGCCGCGCCTATCTTCCTTTTAAATACTGTTTCGGCACTTTTTAAAACAATTTAGCCCGTCTGTAAAAAAAAAAAAACTTCGACTAAAACATGCCTCCCCGTACACATCAAACATTCTTCAGTAAATTTCACATGGTTTGCAATTCTTAGCCGCCAAATATTTGATGACAGACTTCTGTTCAAGCCTAAAGCACCCTGTTTGAGTTGCTGTCATTTTTGAATAACTTCAAAACAATTTTTGCTAAAAACAAATTCCAAACATTGCTGAGTTTACATTTATGGAAAAATTCTGAAGAATTTACTTAAAAAAAAATTCTAAGTGTCGCCGAGAAGGTGTTGGAGAAACAAGACAATTTTTTTTTTTTTTTTACTAGTTCTCAATAAAGCCTCTTTCGATATCAATGCTCAATCATCGCAATTCTCTCACAGAATTTAGTATCCTCGTCCACCAAAAACTCTTCTACACCACATATGACCTCGTAACCGTTTCGAAAATAGTAAACACGCTGCTAGGATTTGAGTCGAGGAAACGAAGTCAGAAAAAAAGCGAGTCTGATTTGTAGGGAAATGGGATAGCAATTCAAAGCTACACATGGCTGCTTCAGCAATTACAACCGGAACAGTGTGAACGGGCGCGTTATCCTGGAGCAAGATCCCATCTGCCTTCTGCTTCCCCTCGGCGTTTTGAGTTGATTGCTTCCTTTTATTCTGATGTATAGGACAGCCATTAAGTTTTTCCTCTTTCCAGTCTGTTAGTCACGATTACAACTTCAGAATCTTTATATATATATATATATATATATATATATATATATATATATATATATATAACACACACACAATCGGAAGAAACACTCAACAGGCCTTCATTTGGCTATTATAAGTTTATTTGAGCTGGTCGCGCCATTCGAGAAACAAACCTCTTCAGATAGCCATCACGCAATGGAAAGAAAATAAATTTAAATATTCTTTCAATGGATTCTAAGAAAAAATTTAAGTGATGACAGAAAAGGTGGGACGAAAAGATATGAGCGTAATTTCATTGTCTGGTATCATGTATCCTAATGTGTTGTATTGTCGAAGTGAATGATTCGCAGAAGGAGTGCTTAATATATTCAGTATCTAGTGCTAACGGATACATAGAAAAGAAAAAAATGAACAATAAGTTACAATTAACAAGACAATTTACAAGGAATAGAGGAGGTTCAAAATGTGGTAGAGCCAAACGCAGTACGATCATTTCGATATTAATCAGCTTAATATCAACTCTATAATCAACGATATTTGTCGGCCGTCCAAGCAACCTGACGAGTATGGCACAAGGTCTTTAAGGTGGATCCGGGCGCAGGGCCTTAGCCTAGACGCACATGGCATTCCCAAAAATGCCTCGGGCCCCGTCAGCATTCCCTAAAGAGAAGGGTTAAAGCTTTGGGGGGGAAGGCCCCCTGAGGCTCTAGGTATGTCCAAAAGACGGGACACACCCGACCAGATCCGTGCCGTTGACACCACGGCTGACCGAAGCGTGACCTTTCTACTGGATTCTGTTGATTAACCAACAATTTTGTCCTTAATCGTAGGCTATTTAAAGCTATGAACAAGGCCATCTGGTAGAGTGCTGAAGGGGTGCTAGCTACTCTACAATATATTTATGTCTTTTAGGGTCTATTCCATGGTACCCTTTGGAATTCGTTTTCACTTACTATTGTACCGGTTGAAGGATAGATACGTCGAACATATCGTAAATAACAGTCATTGGTTCCTCCTTGCGTAGATCTACATCCACCGTATATGTATATTTTTGGTTTAAGAGTCTCTTAATCACCCATGTTGTACAGTTTGTCAATTCGTTTATCAATGGTTCCTTCTTCCCTCGTTGCTTTTGCCGGGGTTGTAGTGTTTACCATTAATATTTTTTCTTTCGTCCTTTTTCTTTTCTGTAGATCTCATTTTATCGAATACCAAACGAATTATTCTTTCAAACATGAGTTCGGCTTGGGCCATTCCTAAACTTGCATTTAGGTTAGGTGTTATACGATATATGGACAAGAATTTTTGTGATTCTTTGTTCACGGTTTCAATTCCGCTTACCTTAATTGTTCTTGTGAACACTCCAACAAATGTTTTCCCTATTCCGTTTGACTTTGAGTGGTAGGGTGGAAATGTTAAGTGTACAATTGAATGGATTTTACAAAAGTTTTCAAAATCTATCGGACACGATACTCTAGCGAATAATTTGTGTTAAAAAAATCTATCGTGACTCTACGACTTGGCGTTTTACATTTAAAAACTTCCGGCCACTTTGAAAGAAGTGATAAGTCCCCTTTGTTGGGCCGTTATGATCCATGAGTAGCCGTGGTTTATCGATCTTTTGGCCAGGGACTGAATTTGACAGGAGGCGCCTTAACCGCCCACGCACGTTTTACAACTTTTTACCATATTTTCAACTTCCTTGTCCATGCTATACTAAAAGATGTTACTCTTCATGAGAACTTTCAGTCTTGATATTCCTAGATGACATTATGAAAATTTGTCAAGATTTTCTTCGTTAAAACTGCTGGTATTACCACCAGATCTCCATATAACAATATACCATTACATATGGAATTTTTTCTTCTGTTCCATAATTTCATTCTTTTTCTGTAATGTATTCATCAAATTTTGCTGTGAACCTTATTTCTTCCAAGGTAACGGGTAATTCTGTCTTGTACAGAACATTTTTAATATCCATTTCGGAACTCGGTGAAGTGATAATTCTCTTCTAATTGTTCTCTTATTTTAGGAATTAACCAGTACAAGCCATTAGTGTGTGGTATTTTCTCAGGTGGTAAAAACTCTATTTTAAAGGAGTTATTTAACAAGATGGTCCCCCGCCCCATGTTTGTTGGCGACTTGCTGAATTTGTAGGAATTCCTTTTTTTCGAGTCGAATATTAACAGGAGAGGGCAGTTGTCAGTTTTAAGAGTTAACTTTCTTCCATGCATGTATTCATGAAATTTCTTTACAGCAAATAACAGGCTTAACTCCCGGTTGGTTGGGTTTTATGGCATATCAACCTTTGTAGGTTATCTAACGCTAAATCCATTTTTATGAAAATAGTTCTATTTTAAACAATTAAGTTTAGGATAAGTACGTTTAAATGTAAGTTCAGTTTAATTGTGATAATCATTTCTATTTCAAGCTGTTCAGATTAGTCAAGCAGTTCTAATTCAGTTTAGTATAAGTACAGATTTTGTTTACATACTGTTACATGTGAAAAACAGTTCAATATCAAACAGATCTGTCTAGTGTAAATACAGTTCCATTTCAAATAATTCAGTTTAGCATAAGCATGCAATCTAAATGTTAGTACGGTTTAATTGTCAAAATCATTTCTATTTAAAGCTATTCAGTTCAAACAATTCAGTTTAGCGTAAGTATGCCGTTAGCTCTATTCAACCCATAGATAGGGCCCTATCAGGTGCCACCACGCTGGGCCAGAGTGGACCTGGGAGCAGTCGCAATGAAGGGGTGCTCCGCATTCCCTAAAACCTCAGCATCAGTGGAACCTCACAATCAGTCTGTTTAGTGTCATATCCAGGACACTCATTGGGTGGGAGGTGCATACCTCTCTACAGAGGTGCATTCGGTATATTCTACAGCTCCAGCCGACTGGGCAATACAGAGTCAAATGTCAAAATAGTCTTATTTCAGATAATTCAGCTTAGCATAAGAACATAGTTTAGAGGTCAAAAAAGTTCTATTTCGAACAATTCAATTTAGCATAAATACGCAGTTTAAATGCAAAAATCAGTATCGTGAAGGAAGCTCAGTTTAGTTCTATTTCACTCATATATATGACCCTTATCAGGTGCTACCACCCCGAGACGGAGTCGACCTGGGAGCGATAGCAATAAAGGGGTACTCCGCATTTCCCAATGTTCCAGCATTACTGAAACCTCACCATCAAATTGTTTAGTGTCATATCAGGACCCTCGTTGGTGGGGTCTTACTCCTCTGCAGAGAAGCAGTCGGTGTATTCTACAGCCCCAATTAACCCCTCTTTTTCAAATTGTGAATAATTAAGTTCTGCCGGGAGTAAAATCCTCGAAATAGACCTTTTTTTTTGTGTATGAGTACGGCCCCTAAACACAGATTACTAGAATCGCTTGCCACATAAATCTTATTAGGTCCTAATGCTTGAGAGTTCGGTCCGACGTCAATGCTGTTTTTAAATTATCGAAAGCTTTTTGACAATCGACCTACCAGTTCCACTTTACGTTTTTAAGTTTGTTTAAAGGTGCTCTTAATGTGTGCGTATTTGGAATGTAATTGCTATAATACTTAGCAACCCCCCCTACCAAATGACCACAGGGACGATAGATTTGTTGGAGCGGGCATGTTCTTTATTCGCACGACTAGGATCAGGCCTCCTACTTTTTTCGTCTATGATCTGTGCAAATATTTGATTTTTGGTTTAAAACATTCGTATTTTTCAATACTCAGCTCGATCCAAACTTTTCAAAAAAAATTTCCTTTCCATGTCTTGCATGCTCTTTTCGAGTTTTGCTTTCTGTTAATATATCATCTAGATATGTTATTGCAAATTCTAGCCCACAGAGCATGGTGTCCATCAACTGCTGAAATATCCAATTTTCAGCTGGTCAAGTTCTTTGTCCATATTCGCCAATGCTTGTACTTGCCTTTTTTTAGTCAAAATACTAGCGTAAAATTCTTTTAATTCGAATTTTCCCTTTACTTTGGAGTAAAATCCAAGACTACCTGGGAAAAATTTTGGCGAAATTTGATTTTTAGTTTCCTTTTCAGTTTTTCGGTGTTAGTTGACGATCAATCTACGTCATTACAAAACGTGTTTATTGGTACGTTGATCAAATCATACGATTCCATACAGTCCGTACTAAATAAGCTTTGCGATCGATCTATAACAAATGCGTTTAATTTTTTCTTTCCTCGAGAAAGAAAGAAATCAGTTATGACAATTTCGCCCAAGAATTTTAATTTTCCGCCTGTCAACCCTCTGGCGATTTTTTTAGAAGTAATTAAAGTTAGTCTGTTAATTCTTTTCCAGGTTTCTGTGTTCATTATTGTTAAGTCCAAACTTGTGTCTAATTGAAATTTTACTTTCTTTTGTCAAATATATTTTCTTTTTATTATATCGACTGATTTTTGTTCAATAGTGCAATGTCAATTTTTATTTTTCGTTTTACTTTTTGCCTTTTTTCTACAATGGAAAAATGTCCTTGGTTCCAATTTTTGTTTTTACTTTACACTTCTTGTTTTTAACAGGATATTTTTTTAAAACAATGAAATTTGCCACAACAAAAACAAAGATTAATTTTAAGTTTCTTTTGTTTCCCTACCATTTAGCTTATTCTGGACTGCGAGAATAGTCAATTTTCGACGTGTCTGCCTTTAAATTTAAAATATGTTGGTACTCATCCACGAGATTTTGAAGTGTTATCTTTTGGTCTTGTTCCACTTTCGTTAGCTATCTCGATCTTATTTCTGCATCTCTTGGTGCGGTCAGATCCTGAACGAAAATCAAGCATTTAAACATATTTGGTATTATTTCGCCCAATGTAAATTTTTCACATTCTGTTGACAAAACTGGCAAAAGTCGTGTAATCGACATTTTCTTTCTTTGTAAGATTCAAACACTGCCATTGCGCATTGAAAAGTGAATACAGTTCCCCTAATAGTTTTGCTAATATTTGTTTGGTTTCCTGGAATTAAATTTCGCCGTGATGTCTTTAGAGTATAAAATTTGCGCCGAACTTACCCAGTAATAATCATACTTTTCCTATCTGACCATGTTACAGTCTTTTTGGAATGTTTCTTCATTTCTCCGATTGTAAGCTACGAATGTGACTTCTTCGTCGTCTGGTTTGTATAAAAATTCCCCAATTCAGTTGATTACGGAATACTGGGAAAAATATTAGAGCTACCTGAATCATTTTCTCTTTTAGAGAAAGTTTCAAAAAAAATTTTAATACCTTTTCCTTGTTAGAAAGGCATCGAAAAGAATTCTAAGTCTTCTCGACGATGGTTCTCAATTTTTTTTTTTTTTTCTGTTTGCGTAAAATTTCTTGCTGTTTTAAAAATTTCAGCATGCAATTTTTGAAATGCTCCATTTTTTTAGAAGTGAGTAACATTTGTCAATTTGCACTACGGGTGAGTGTTTCAGCGTGCTTGCTCGTCTTTTTTCAATCAGCAGAATCCAGTTGATAGAACACGCTTCGACCGGCCGTGGTGTCAACGGCACGGATCTGGTCGGGTGTGTCTCGTTACTGGACGTCTCGGTGGGGGGGCGCGTCCCCCAGGCTTTAAACCTCACCGGAGGGGTTAGGCTTATCACCTGGCACCTGAGGCGCCCCCTTTTAGAGGAATGCTGACGGGGTCCGAGGCATTTTTGGGAATGCCGGGCGCGTCTGGGCTCCGACCCTGCGCCCGGACCCACCTTAAAAAAGGCCTTGTGCCACACTGGTCTGGTTGGTGGAACGACCGACAAATACCGCAGTTATCGTTACCAATCAGTCTTATTAGTGATATCTCAAATCTTCGTCGCCAATCTATTGGATCGTCAAAGTAAATGATACACAGAAGAATGAGTGCTTGATATATTCATTCAGCACCAGTATCCGGTGCCAACGGATACATAAAAAAAAAAAAAAAACAGACCAATAAGTTACAAACAAGATAACTCATAAGGAATAGAGGGGGATCAAAATGCTGTATTTGTCCCACCAACTGGACGAGTGTAGCACAAGGCCTTTTTTACAGGTGAGTCTGGGTGCAGGGTATTAGCCCAGACGCAGCTGGCATTCCTCTAAAAGGGGGCGCCTCAGGCGCAAGGCGATAAACCTGACCCCTTCGAGGAGGGTTAAAGCCATGGGGAATGGCCCCCTGAGGCTCGAGGTATGTCCAGATGACGAGATACACCCGACCAGATCCGTGCAGTTGATACCACGGCCGGCCGAAGTGTGTTTATTTCCTGTTAATTACTTACAGGAAGGCACAAGGCCTTAAGTTTTGGGGGGAAGGGGAAGGGTGCAGTCTTGCATTAACTATGTTTTAACTAAGGGGACCTAGCTAGCCACATTCGCCGACCCATTCAACAATACAATATATAGTCATTCACCCGTCGCCATGCGCGCTGCTACCACCAAAATACCACATTTGCTCTATGAAGAAAGACCTACTTAAAACCCCGGAAGTGATGCATGATTTTATTTACAAATTGTGATTTTTTACAAATGAATTCATATGATGGGGATGGGAGAAAAACCCCGAAATATATACAAAAACAAAGAAACAAAGGAAAAATCCCCCGTTTGGTTGAGTCTATAAAATTGGAGGCCGACTGTTTTCCGGGGCGAAAGAACCGGAAACAAGTCGGACCTGCCCTAGGTGGGACTGGGATCCTAATCTATAGGGGGGAAAAAGAAAATAAAGGGTCGGGCACGGTGTGGGTCGATACAAGCCGGTAATATGATTTTTATACATATGAATGTTCAAGATCTTCAGTAGACGGCCGGCCGAAGTGTGACCCATCTACTGGATCCAGTTTGTTAAATTAACTGTTTTATTTCCTTATAAATACAAATAAGGAGAGCACAAGGCTCTTATGGTTTTGTGGGGGGAGGGAAGGGAGTGATCATACTTTGCCTAAGTTTTCTAAGGGAACCTAGCTAGCTTTATTTCCATTTGTACAAAATGGAAAGCACAAGGGTCTGAAGTTTTGGGGGTATGGGAAGGGAGCGGTCTTGCATTGTCTCTCTATATATACTAGTATTATTAAATTAACTGTTGAAGTCCCTAATTGGAGGCGATTTAAGGCTATGAGCCAGGCCATCTGGTAGAGTGCGGAAGGGGTGCTAGCAACTGTACACCATTATGTATCTACAAACATTTTCTAACAAGGCACATAGAATCTTCAGCAACTAAAAACATGTCGATAAGTTAACCTATTTCATTTTTTAAAAATTCCTTTCCATTCTCTCTCTCTCTTTCTCTCTCTCACCTTTTATTTATATATATATATATATATATATATATATATATATATATATATATATACCTAGTGGCTACAGTGTTCGCCAATGGTCCAGAAGATCTGGGTTCAATCCCAGGTCGCGTCATACCAAAGACTTTTAAAATGGTACTTGAAACCTCCTTGTTTAACACTCAGCAATATAAAGTACGTATCAAGGGTAAAGTGCAGGGAAAGGAGTAGCGCCCTTCCCTACACCTCGGTGTTGAAGCTATTGAAAAGGGAGCCTTTACTTACTTTTATATATTCGAGGTGCATACAATAAGTTTCCAGACTTTTTGCGTATGGGCACTTTTATTGATAGTACACACATGAAACTCTTGTCCCCTTCGAAGTAATCTCCTCCGGCTGCAATGCACCTGTTGTAGCGTTACAACAACTTCTTCAAGGCCCCATGGAAGTCCTCTTGTGTGAGCGTGTCAATGACCTCCATCACAGCCTCTTTCATCTCCTCAGTTGTCTCATAACGACAGCCTGTGAGCTTAGGGAATAACTAAAAGTCACTGGGAGCATGGTCTGGATTATAGGGAGGCAGAGGAAGTGTCTTGGTGCCCATCTCGGTCAAATAGTCTGTGACAAGGATGGAGTTGTGGACTGGTGTATTGTCCTGGTGGAAATGCCACTGACCCGATTTGAAGAGTGCTGGCCTCTTCCGACCGAATCTCTTCCTGAACTCCCTTAAAACCTCAACATAGTAACCCTAACCCTTTGGCCAATCAACTCTGGTCTATTGACTTCCTTACTCCTTCCAAACCTCTCACCATCCCTCACAGACTCCCCACCTTCCTTGAATCACTTATGCCTCTCAAAAATTCATGCAAGATGGTCGAAAAGCAGTCTGAAGCATTCCATACGTTTCTGTGGCATTTTTTGCAATTTTAAAACAGAATTTTATTGCATATCGTTCTTCTAAAGTTTCCTCATGTCCATATTGCATTTTTGAACTTCACCAGCAGTGACAATCGTCTGGTGTATTCCAATTGCTGCTGTAGCTGTTCATTTCAACGTGAAATCATAAAAATCGGCCAGTCATCTCATACGATGTATAGCAATAAGGTACTGAACTTTTAAGAGTCTACACCAATTTTAAATGCCCCTACAAAAAAAAAGTCTGGAAACTTATCGTATGTTCCTCGTAATAAAAGCCATCACCTTGCCAACAGACACTGCCTACTTGAAATAACTGCTTAAGTAGAGAACCATTGTTAGCTTTGAATCTTTGATTCGGGTTTGAACCCAGATTTCCTCTTGAGTCACTTATCTGGAATGGAAATTCCAAGGGTTAACTTGGAAACAATTTAAAAGTGCTCGAGAAATATTAACTTTTTTTCAGCTTATCCTCTAGCATTAATATCCTTGAGATTCATCTCGCATTCCCAAAATTTCTGTTAAAACAAATGCCTGTCGATTTTGCCGTCTGCTGCACTGTAAGGTGTTTGTCATCCAAAACTTAACGATAAATTGAATCATCTTCTTTATTTGTGGTTGAGGGTTTTTTTTTTTTTTGGTTTTTTTTTTTTGGTTTTTTTGGACGATCTGACCAAGGGTCATCATCTGTGCTGGCCCGACTTCATTTGAATTCCGCGGCCCCTTTCTTCATAGATTCATAATTAGTGGAATCTTCAGTATGTATCTCTACCATGTCCTATGCTGAACTGAATAATCTGAAAAAAACTGTTTGACATTTAACTCTGAGTATTGCCCAGTCGGCTGGATCTGTTGAATACACTGACTGCACCTCTGCAGAGGGGTAAGACTCCCCCCAACGAGTGTCCTGGATATGACACTAAATAGTCTGATGGTGAGTTTCAGTAATGCTGGGGTCTTGGGGAATACAGAGCACCCCTTCATTGCCATTGCTTCCAGGTCCACTCTGGCCTGGCTTGGTAGCACCTGATAGGGCCATATCTATGGGTTGAATAGAACTAACGGCATACTTATGCTGAACTGAATTGTTTGATTAAACTAAATAGCTTGAAGTAGAAATGTTTTTGACAATTAAACCGTACTTACATTTAAACTGCGTGTTTACGCTAAACTGAATTATTTCAAATAGAACTGTTTTTTGACATTGAAACTGTATTTACACTAAACTGAATTGTTTATCATAGAACTATTTTGACATGTAACTGCGTGTAAACAAAATCTGTACTCATACTATACTGAATAAGCTGAATTAGAACTGCTTGACTAAACTGAATAGCTAGAAATAGAAATGTTTTTCACAATTAAACTGTACTTACATTTAAACTGCATGCTTATGCTTAACTGAATTATTTGAAATTGAACTGTTTTTGACATTGAAACTGTACTTACACACTATCTCAATTGAACTGCTTGAATAACTGTAGTTCTTAAGGATTCCGAGTTCACTTTCAATGGGAAAAGAGAGGATGCAGCCTTTTGTCCATTTCCACACAGCTTTGATATAATCAAAGAAATACATCGTCAAATTTTATCTTCCATACTTCAGGAGGTATTTCGTAAAGGCCTGCAGTTTTTCTGTTTTTAGTATATATTAAAGACATTTATAGCAAATAGACCAATATTACCGGACATTGGCCTAGGGGTTAGAGTGTTCGCCAATGGCCCGGGAGACCTGGGTTCAATCCCAGGTCGAGTCATACCAAAGACTCAAAAAATGGTACTTGATGCCTCCTTGCTTAACACTCAGCATTATAAGGTACGGATCAAGGGTAAAGTAGAGCAATCCAGGGAAGGAGTAGCGCCCTCCCCTACACATTGGTGTAGTAGCTATCGAAAAGGGAGCCTTCAGGTTACCCTCGACTATGGTCGCCAACTTTACTTTACTTATATATATATATATATATATAATGTGCGTGTGCGTGTATATTTCCATGCCTTTTTGCTGGTGTATTTTGTATTTGTGTATTTGTAGGTATGTGTCTGTCTTTCTGTGAGTATGTGTATATATAGGCAAGCACACACTCATCGGTATCAGCGTGTCCAACTGAGTATGCGTGTATATCACTGTGTATATATAATTTGAATCTTATAAATAAAATTTTGATGGAATTAATGAAATACATAGAGTTGGAGTTTTGGCACGATATATATATATATATATATATAGTAGCGTCCAAAACTAAGGGACAAAATTTTAAAACCTAATATTTGTTAGAAATAACAACTGTGAAGAGCAGAAATTTTGACAACTGGTAGTCGTTATCATCCATAATAACATACTAAAATTTGAATCATTTGCAAACGATAGAAAAAGAATTATAACAATTATTTATTTATTTTCAAATTTGGAACGTCCAAAAGTAAGGGACAAAAACAGCCAAAAAACAATAAAAACACATGTACAATCAATATTTAGTAAATGAGCCCTTGCTCTCAATGACAGCTGCACATCTTCGACTACAACAACGAATCAGTTCTTGACAATCCTCGATACTAATTTTAGACCATTCTTCTTGAAGCTTCACCCACAAATCCTCCGTGTTAGTGGGATTTCTTTCCATAACTTTCACTCCTAAGGTCTTCCAAAGATTTTCTATTGAATTTAAGTCAGGACTTTGCGGTGGCCAATCCATAATTTCGAAATCTTGCTCGCTAAGGTAACTCATTACCACCTTTGCCTTGTGACATGGGGCACTATCTTGCATAAAGGTAGCCCTATCGAAACCTGAATTCTGTATGATTGGCACAACATGATCTTGAACAATGTTTTTTTTTTATAGATCTGCGCGTTTACACGAGTTTGTAACCGGACAAGAGGCGTTGTCCTTTGGCTAGAAAACATTCCAAATACCATGACGATTCCGCCCCCAAACTTGACAGTTTTCTTTGTACACTTTGCACTTAATCTTTCACCAATACGTCTCTTTACATTGTTTTTTCCATCATTTCCAAATAAATTAAACTTGCTTTCATCACTGAAAAATACTTTTGCCCAATTTTCATATGTCCAAATTACATACCTGTTTGCAAATTCTAATCTCTTCTTCTTATTCTTCGAACTAACGAGTGGTTTCTTCCTTGGGGTTCAATTAAACAGCTCTATTTCTTGCAGTCGTCTAGAAACAGTCTGTCTTGACACATTAACACATGAGGTACTATTCATAACCCTTTTAATTTCTGTGCAAGACTTAAAACGGCCCTTTAATGACATACGCTGCATTATTCGATCTTCTCTTGCCGAGGTTTTGCGGGGTCTGTCGGTTTTAAAAGCACTAACTATTTTGCCAGTATCATTGTAGGATTAAACAACCCTGCCTATAACACTCTTGGAACGTTTCACTTTCTCTGAAATCTCTCTAATGGTGTGCTTTTGCTTGTGTAGCTTCACAATAGCTTGTCTCACTGAGTAATCAAGTTTTTGGCGTTTCGCCATGGTGCCGGCTGATGCAACGTTTACAAATGACTAAGTAAGACTTATTCTTTAGAGGAAATCAAAAATTTGAATATAGTATACTGTTTATATTGTTTTTCTCAATTTTGTCCCTTACTTTTGGACGATCCTATTTTGAAAATAAACAAATAATTGTTATAATTCTTTTTCTATCGTTTGCAAATGATTCAAATTTTAGTATGTTATTATGGATGATAACAACGACCAGTTGTTTTTTCACAGTTGTTATTTCTAACAAATATTAGGTTTTAAAATTTTGTCCCTTAGTTTTGGAGGCTACTGTATATATATATATATATATATATATATATATATATATATATATATATATATATATATATATTTATGTATGTGCTTGTGTGCATGTGTATATAATTGTGTTATCACCCCTGGTTGGCGGCTGAGGGGGGCAGGGCATCGCACGTGCTTTCACACGTTGTATGAGATATATATATATATATAAATTAATTTACTGGTGCATATACACGTATATATACATGTATACAAGCAAACACACACACACACACACATATAATATATATATATATATATATATATATATATATATATATATAATGCCAAAACTTCTAATCTATGTATTTCATTAATCCTATCAAAATGTTATTTATAAGATTCAGATTATATATACACAATGATATACACGCATACTCAGTTGGAAACACTGATACCGATGTGTGTGTGCATGTCTATATATATACTCGCAAACAGACAGACAGACACACAAATACAAAATAGAGCAGCAAAAAGCTATGTAAGTATATACACTCACGTGTATATGTATGTATATATATATATATATATACTAGAGCAACATCCACAAGCGAAAAGACATTTAAAGTAAATAGACCAATATATTTCTGATATTGATCTATAATGGAATTTAGATTAAAGTCTATCTTCTATAAACATTTGTGTTATCCCGTTTCTGTAAACTCCATTTTGGGAATACATTTTATAAGCCATTGTCTTCAATCATGTTATTTCTCCCACCTACCAGGAAAAATATTCATAGTGTGCAGTGTTTGGGGGGGGGGGGTGATGAAAGAAAAAAAACCTCCCAAACCCAACCAAAATGGAACTTCATAATCCTTTTTACTTCCCCCCCCCTTTCTTTTTATTTATTTATTTATTTGCTTATTTGTTTGTTTGTTTGTGATTTCATTCTACCATTGATGAAGAGAAAATGATTTCTTTTCTTATCCTGAGGGGGAAAGGGAGAGGAGATTCTTTCATTTTTGTTTGTTACTTTTTTTTTTTTTTCGTGTTTTCATTCTTTTCGAGTTTTTTTTTCTTTTTGTTGTTTTCTTTTTTTTTTTTTTTTTTTTTTTGTAAAGATTTTTCAGTTTGGGTAAAATAAACAGAGGACACTTCCTTCATTCAAAAAGCCATCACACATTTTTATTTTTTAGTTATCAAAATCAATCTTTTTTTTTCTTCCCATTTCCATATATCTACACTTGGTTTCCTTACATGGAAGAAAGAAATTCAAACATAAATGAATTCAATGGAACGCATTGATTACATATCAGTGAATAAGTTCCTCTTTTATTGAAAGAGGATTTTTCTCAATTGATATCTCATGTTGATATTTAAACTAAAATGCATACTTTTTATAAAACACATAAATTATTTCTATATATACATATATATGGCTATGCAGGTATATATATTTATGTATATTTATAGATATATATCTATATATGCATGTGTATCTAATGATTTCATATGACAAATTAAGAGACTGTATTTACGTACGTGTGTATATATACTAGGGTGAGTCAAATGTTTTGCAATATTTTAGAAGAACGTGAGACACACTTTGGTAGTTTCAGATACCCTTGCCGAGGTCGTTGGGTGATGAACCACACTGGGTTGCGAAATGCAAAGCTCGCCTGATACTCTCCAAGTGCTACTACCCGGATTTGCCTTTATGATTTAGACCACAACATCGGAATGAACGATTTTAGACATACCTGACCCTACCTAATCGTTAACGTTATTGCAACCCAAGTCAAATTTCTTGCACTCTCTGGTTAAAATCCTTAGATTAACTGCCCTTTTACCTTTCGCACAACAAATGTTTTTGGTCACTTCTGCTGCGTTATTTCCTAGTCTGAACTCGTAAAGTATAAGTTAAATGTTTATCTAAGCGGCTTTCAAATTACACAAAGAAAGAAGCAATGCATAATATGTCAGTGCACTAACTACCACAATACTGTTGTATACTCAGCTGTGTCTTTATGAACAACGAGGAACATAATCAAAGATACTGAACGATCGAAACACTTCTTTATAAAAAATATATCTTTCATTTTATTCTCGAAAGGGGCCCACAGTTTGTTTTTAGTTTGAGAGATAGATAAAGAGACATATACTCAAAGAGGGGACTTCTTCTTGTCCCATATCTTTCTCCAGGAGCCAGGGGGTGCCAACGCTTGCACCCCCTTGAAATCGTATCATCAGAGACGACCTAACGCCCCTGCTCAGCTACGTATCCCTGGCTCGACTCTCGATTCTCTGCCCTGTCTAAATCTGACCGCGTGGTTATCACGTTGTCTCCTTCCAGTTACACACCTGGTGTACCTGACTGCCCTGACGCGCTATCATCTCCCTGTTTACTAATCACAACGTGACAGCTCGGCAAAGCACACGGGGTCACTAGGAACGCACCGAAAATCCATGTCATATGTTATATAACAATACAAGCAACAACAGAGGGTACCTCCCACAACTTGAACTACTTTGATCAAGTGATATAAGTAAAGTTGGCGAACTTAATCAAGAGTGACCCAAAGGCTCCCTTTTCAATTGCTACAACACCGAGGTTACCTTATAAAGCTGAGCGTTAAGCAAGGCGGCATCAAATACCATTTTTGAGTCTTTGGTATGATTTGACCTGGGATTGAAACCCGGTCTACCGGATCATTGGCGAATTGGTCTATTGAGTAGAGTGTTCGCCAATGGTCCGGGAGACCGGGTTCAATCCCAGGTCGAGTCATACCTAAAGCTTTTAAAATGGTACTTGATGTCGCCTTGCTTAATACTAAGCATAATAAGGTAATGATCAAGATTAAGTGGATCAATCCAGGAAATGGAGTAGCACCCTCCCCTACACCTCGGTGTAGTAGCTATTGAAAAGGGAGCCTTCGGGTCACCCTCGACTAGGTTCGCCAACTACAATACTTATGTATTTACGATATAAACGCCGAAAACTTACACGGGCTTACCAAAATATTGCTAGACTTTTAACTCAACCAACTATATGTGTGTGGCGGGTACAATATACAGATTAAAAATGATATTGCAATGTCCGAATATGTTTCAGTTTACTAAAGATTAAACGTAAAGGTAATGTAGGTACGTTTCAATAAATGATTCTTCCAAGTTGTGGTTGTGTCAGTACTACTGTATGGTTGCACCATATATACACAAACGTATATACATATATATATATAGGAAAATAATTTCTATTCTACAAATAGATATGGTACGTTAACAGTTAATGAGTAAACGTTTTAAAAAGTTTTCTTATCAAAACTCTTTTCCAAACGATGACCTAATGTCAAAACGAGTCAAAAACTAACAAAAAAAAATTATTACAAATAAATAATCCTGTTAGTCTAATCATTTTTGTTCATCTCTTTCACCTTTCTCTCTCTTTCCCTTCTTCACTCTCTCTCTCTCTATATATATATATGTTGATACGTTATTTATTCCGAAACGTGCTTATGCATTGATTGGTACGCATGATCAGAAATTTTCATCATCGGGCTGACTCTATACCCTCTCTCACTCACTCACAATCCGTACCTATCATCCATCCCTTTTTGGCAGGTCCTTCAGACAGCATCCAGTGTCTGCACAGAGCTAATGTATGTCCTTGTTGGTCGGCCAAGAATGGCAAGACCATTCGTTGGAGTCCATATGAGTTCGTCTCTATTTCACGTGCACTACCCAACATATCCAGCATTACTTGGATGATTTATGCGATGGGAGGCAAGTGGCCGTTCAACAACTGTTTTCTTTTACAGCGTGAAAAGAAAGCGAAAATAATTAGATTTGATAGAGAGCTTGGAATATGTATACGTGTGTGTATATATATATATATATATATGGGCCTGTTTGTATACATACACATATTTTTGTGTGTCTTTGTATATACATGTATATGTGCATGTATATATATATATAGATATACATGTGTATGTGTATATTCATATACATGTGTGTGTGTGTATGTATATATATATATATATATATATGTCTACATCTGTATACATATTTACGTGTATATGTGTTGTAACCAAACAAAAGGTTCCTGAGTGAGAAATAACCAAAACCGAAGTTGGAAATAAAATGGAGATCTTATACATTAACAAAATACAATACTCGCTTGAAAAAGGTAACCACTGCTCGTGGCAACTACTTAGTCAGTATATTTAGCTATTAGTCGCATGCTCCACCAAACGAGCGAGAATGGCACAAGGCCATTTTTATGTTGGTTCCAGGCGTAGGACCGTAGCTCCAAGCGGCTCCAAAAAACCTCGGACCCATCGGCATTCCCCTAAAAACTGGCGCCTCAGGAAACAGGTGATAAACCTAGCCCTTAGAGCCTGGGGGGTCGGCCCACTGAGACTCGAGGAGTGTCGGCCACGGACCGTAAATGCTCGTCTTCCCCGGCACCCACGTCAAGCAGCGTCGACCGAATAAACGTCGACTTAGTCAGCATATTTATCCTTCTCACAATAAAATCCAACGTATTTATGAGGAATGGGACATATCCATTTATGTTCATAGGTACGGTATATTACAATATATATATATATATACAAATATGACCACAACATCGGAATGAACGATTTTATATATACGGTTATATATATATTTATACTTATATATACGGTTATATGCATTATCAATATATACGTATGGAGGAACTGGAGATTAGAAGAAGGATCGGGACTATTCAGCCTACAGCGTTTTTGATATCGGCTAGAATACTCAGTAGAGTGCTGGAGACGATTGTTGTGTTTGTGTCTTGGGTTTTCTTTTTTTTTCCTAAGAGTATATCAACCTTCGTAAATGAGACATTGCTGCTTTCGCAGGATATTTAATGTCAAAGTCACCCATGCAGAAGAACAGCTGTGATACCAAGGTTTATTCCTTTTCAAATGACATTAGTCCAAAAGTGGACGTAATAACACGACTGGAGCTCGAACTCGCTTACTTCGAGGCTGCAGTCCAGCACTTTAACCATTACACCACGGGGTCTTTCACTTGGGAGCCTACGAAGACTTAGTGTCTCTCTGACTCTAGGGAAAGACCATCTGATAACTGAGGAATGAAATAGTTATAACATGCCCAAACTAGAATATGTCCTTAAAAAGAATAAGCACGCATAAAATTTTGTGGGATTTTGAGATATAAATGGATTTCTGAAACTTGGCTAAAAGATTAAATCTTGTGTTAATCAACAAGAAGAAAAGCACTTGTCATCAAGTGGATTTTGCTGTTTAAGCAGAGCATAGAATGAAAAACACTTCATAAAGGCCTGGTTGGTTGTTTTACGGCTTGTCAATCCTTTTCGGGTCATTCAGCGCCGAACTGAATTTTAAATAATTCAGTTAAGCGTAAGTATAGTTTTTGTTCACAAATAGTTAAATGTCAAAACAGTTCTATTTCAAGCAATTCAGTTTAATAAAAGTTTAGTTTAGTTCTATTTGACCCTTAAATAGGACCCTATCAGGTGCAACTACTCCAGGCCAGAGTAGACCTGGGATCGATGGCAATGAAGTGGTACTCTGCATGCTCTAAAGCTCCAGCCTTACTGGAGCTTCACCATCCGATAATTCAGTGTCATATCTTGGACACTCGATGGGGGAAGGGTCTTACCCCTCTGCAGAGAAACAGTCGGTGTATTCTACTGCTCCAGCAACATAAAGGCCTGGAAAGGAAATTGGAAGAATTGGATATAAGACGAAGAATCTAGACCATCCATACCACAGAACCATTGGAATCAGCAAGAATACTTTGATGAGTCCAGGAGACAGGAAAAGACTTCCTGTCAACCAGTCTTCCGTAAAAAATCACTAGTTATTACCTGTGAAAAACTCGCTAGGTGTATGATTTTAATATTAATAATAATGATGATAATAACATGTTAAAGCGAGACGAGACAAAACGCAACAAAATAGCAAATGGAGATTATGTGATGATAGATACGAAACAGTCCATCAAATAAATTAGAAAAAGAGTATAAGACTATGTACGACTGGGTGAGGAATGTCTTCCATTAGGAATTATGCAAGAAGTTCAAATTTGACCATACAAATGGTATATGCACAACCCAGAATCCGTCCTAAAAATGAAACGCACGAAATTCTCTGGGATTTTTAGATACAAACAGATCACCTAATCTCGGTTAGATAACCAGACCTAGTGATATTTTAAAAAAATCAATAAAAAAGTGTAAACTTGGCCATTCCAGCTGACCACAGGGTAAAACTGAAAGAAAACGAAAAGAGAGAAAAGTAGCTGGACCTTGCTAGAGAACTGAAAAAACATGAAAGTGATGGTGATACCAATTGTTATCGGTGTGCTCGGTACAGTCATCAAAGAATTGGTACAGGGACTGGAGGATTTGGAAAAAAAAGTGGACGAGGGGAAGCCATCTAAACTACAGCATTGTTGAGATCGGCCAGAATACTGAGGAGAGTCCTCGAGACTTGAAAAGACTTGTTGTCATTCAGACTCCCTGAAAAACCATCAGCTAATTGCTGGTATGAAAAACTCTCAAAAGAGAAAAATAATAATGAAATCTTTGTAATCTGTATATTTTCAAGTCGTCTGTAAAGATTTTTTATGGGACTGAGACAGAGAGAGAATGAGAGAGAGAGAGAGAGAGAGAGAGAGAGAGAGAGATTTGAATAGATCTCGATATGCGTTCTCTTGATTTCTATTTAAATGTTCTGTTAATTATATTGTAGTAAGTGGGGTCATCAGTTTGAAGTGGAATGCACTTTCAGGTTCATTAACTTTGTAGCATCGAATTGATTAGTAAGAACAGAATTTGTTGGAATCAGGTCGAGTCAGCAAAAGATTATGAAGTCGTATCCAGGTCAACAATTTGTGGCTGTCCAGTACGGTGCTATGGGATTGTCTCTTTGATACAGTGTGTCAAGACAGCTATTTGGATAGAGTAACAGGCTAAGTGGAAGTATTGTAATGTACTTAATAAAACCAACCAGACAAAACACATCATCATCAATGCACGCTGGCAGCACAGAGTTGCCTCACTCTCTCTCTCTCTCTCTCTCACCATCCGTTCCTATTATCCATCGCTCCAGTCAGGTCATCTAGACTGCATCCAGTTTCCGCACAGTCCTTAGTGGTCGGCCATGAGTAGGAGTCCATGAGAGGACGTCGCTTATAAGTTTGTCTTTGCTTATCCATCAGTTCTCCGCTAGTCTTGTTTGTCTTACTTGGATGGTTTATGAGATGGGAGGCAGAAGGCCGTACAGCCACTGTCTTGTGGGATATTGCTTCTAGAATTAGTTCAAAACAGCATTTTTGTGTAGTTCCCATTTAGGTTTTGCTTCATGCGTTTCGTTAGCGTCCAGGTCGTGCATCTATACAGTAGTACTGACACAGTCACAACTTGGAAAAAAAGTTTTATTTCATCAAAGAGATCTTATTTACATATTAGCAGTAACCTGTTTATTGCACACCATGCCTTCGCTATGTGCATGTTGATATTGCTTTCAGTAGATGAGATATTACTGCCAAAGTATGGAAACTTGTCCACTTATTCTAGAGGCCTACCACTCAAAGTGGAGATGGCTCCTTCTTGTTTAAAGCACATGGGCTATGTTTTATTTGCGCTCACGTAAAGGCCAATGCCTCCTGCTACTTGCTCCAGGCTATGCTGTAGGGACTCGGCTTAGGCAGGTGTACTTGTAAGAAGCGGTAGATCACCAGAGCAGTCTGCGTCTGTCATAGTTTCTGCTGGATATAATGTTTTTTACTTTTTTGTGTGTGTAAAACGATTAGATCAATTGACTTACGATAAACAAAACTTGATATTCTGATTAAATAAAGAGTCGATTTTAGAATTAACTATGCTTAACTTACTCTCATTCACCGCTTCCATAGTTTTGTGTGACGAATTTCTGCCTTGTTTTAAACGTCTGTTTCAACTCAAATTCCTGTTGTTTGTTTTACTGTTTTGCTTATTTTATTTCAGTTTTATTTCAATATTTCACAGTCCCCGCACAGCAACATTTACGCGAACCATCTGACAGTTGATTGCTCATTTCGTAGTAACGTGATCGTGGCAGATCGGTACAAACATTTTTTTTTCTTTTATCGCACCGCTTTCCTCTATAAATAGAAAGGAACAACTGATAGGACAGTTGTGTGGCCTCATATAACTAATCCTCTTTAAATAAACATCTTGTCGCCAAGCGGTATGAAGAAAAGGTAAGTTATACGTGGAAACAACGATATGTATTTACCCATCCCCTCCTCTACTGGCAGGATGGGTCCCAAAGTCAGTTTTTAATTAAAGTTGACTTGAATTAAGATTTTTCCTTCTCCAAAATTAGTTGCCTAACTAAGTTTATATATCAGTTTTGCACAATGGCATGGAGCACTTTTTTTCGTGCTTAGAACATCAATTGATAAAATCAAAGTAAACGGCTTCGAGCTGACAAAGAAAAGAAGCAGAAGGTACCCCACAAAAACAATTACCGACGCCGAGTACGCCGATAACATAGCGATTCTGGCAAATACAACCAAACAAGCCGAAACACAACTGCATAGTTTAGAACGAGCCGCTGCAGGCATTGGCCTCCATGTCAATGCACACAAAACTGAATACAAGTGCTTTAATCAAACAGGCGACATTTCCACACTAGACAGAAGCTCTCTGAAACTGGTAGACAAGTTCACCTACCTAGGAAGCAGTGTCTCATCAACCGAAAAAAAAACATCGACACGCGGCTAATGAAGGCATGGACAGCTATCGATAAGCTATCGATTATATGGAAGTCAGACCTGACCGATGAAATGAAACACAGTTTCTTCCAAGCAGCGGTCGTATCGATACTGTTATATGGATGCACTACTTGGACGCTAACAAAACGGCTGGAGAAAAAGCTATACGGCAATTACACAAGAATGCTGCGAGCAATATTGAACAAGTCCTGGAGGCAACACCCCACAAAGCGCTAACTGTGCGGCCACCTGCCTCCCATCACGAAAATTATCCAAGTTAAACGAACCAGACATACAGGACACTGCTGGAGAAGCAGGGACGAGCTCATAAGTGATGTACTCCTATGGACCTCGACATATGGCCGAGCAAAAGCAGGACGACCAGCTCGAACATACATACAGCAGCTCTGTGTGGATACGGGATGTAGCCCTGAAGACCTGCCAGAGGCGATGAACGATAGGGAGAAGTGGCGAGAGGGGGTCAGGGATATCCGTGCTGGTGGCACGACATGATGATGATGATGATTATGGAGTACTTACTGAGAATCGATCTCAGTTATAATGGTCTGCTGTTCTAGTTTGCTAACCATTGTAGAAGGCTAACCACGTGACCATATATGTATCGACCCAAACTCTCCTACACGAGCAGAATATAACATAAAGAGTTTTCCTTCTCCTTGATTGGTTGCCTAACCAAGGCTAAAGAACTTAGTCTGCCCAACTATTTACAAACAGTAGGGGGGAACTGATGAATTCATTTCTTTTTCAAAGGCATTAGCGTGAAATGAAATGCACAGTTACAGTACCAAGTCGAAGATTGTAATGTTACTGTACCGAATAGTACGTTGTACTATTACACACCAAATGTTCGGTTGTTCCACCACGTGCTCGAAAGTGTTAATGGCTGTATCGCTACGTCTTAAGTAGTAGTCGGACCCTGTTGTAACTTCACCATGGGAAAAGTTAACAAACATGCGAAACTCTGTCTTAGCTCAATCACACAAATTGTTATTCGCTACTACTCTTTTTAAGTAGCCGCCAAAGAAAGAGAGTATGAAAGCTGACTCGATCGCGTTAGCTGGACAAAGAGAAACAATATATCATGAGAAGAGGAAGAGAGGGCAGACACAGACCTTGAATTTTCTTCCGATATTTTCTTGTAGTTTTCCGGTGTTTGTTCGCTGGTTTCGTCATCACAAGGTCACGTCTGGTGTGTGACCTTTTTTCGGAGCCCACCCCCAAAAGGTAGCTCGTAAATTTTCGTCTATCCTTTCATCTTCATGGCTAGTGTTAAACTGACGTCTTTAACTTGTCACATCTCGCAGTCAACTAATATTCAAATACGAGTTGTCCGCTTCCTTCCGTCTGTAATCGGATGGAGGATCATATCCGTTACCGGTGATTCCGCACCTGCACAAAAGATTTCGTTTTTTTCTAGTCATTTTTAATTTTTAATTACCTCATTCACCCGTGACTAGCTAACCTACAGAGAGTGCCTTGGCTCAAGTCACTAAGAAGTCAGCTTGCAGTTTCTGTAGACTCACTGTCTGCTTTACCGTCTTATTTCTCTCTCTCTCTCTCTCTCTCTCTCTCTCTCTCTCACACACACACACACTCACTCTCTCTCTCTCTCTCTCTCTCTCTTTCTCTCTCTCTTTCTCCTTCAGAAATTAACTTTTCGTTATCTTTATAACTAGAACCTACTACATCACGTTACAGAAACGGAAACAGTCTCGACCAAGATTTGAACTCGTGTCGTCGATTCTATATCCTAGGACGATAACCGTTATAGTAAATGCACCTCCAAAACTTGAAAACAGCGTGAAACTACAAGAACGGAACGACTCTCGTAAATATGCGATTGGATAGACGAAACAACAGAATCGTGTTTCAGTGATAATAACGAATATATATTTATATTTGATCAAAATTGGTAGCCATATTTACCATAAGCAGAAAAAAAATCTGATCATCCAAGCTTTATTCCCTATTCACAATAAAGCAACCATTTTATAGGAAAATTGACCCCGAACAAATAACAGGCATACTCAAAGCTAATTCAATATACACTTACCAATGAGATAAGTAGACAAGGGTCTATGAAACTGGGTCGAGTGGCTGCTTCAAAAGTCAACTCGAAACAAAATGTTTCCACGAAAACAAAATATAAAAGATACGTAAGCACGTAGCACAACGGATATAGACGTTTGGTTAGAGAGTTTCTAAGTGAAATCATCTAGAGGTTGCTGGTTCAATCCTGACTACAGGTAGATAACAAAGGATACTCACTATAGCTTAATACTTGTAACCAGTAATGGTTAACGGATTCGGAACAAACTACCTCCGTGGATAAATAAAGGGTTCGGTTCGAAGTTTCGAGCAGGCTCCCAAATTCGATATGAAACATCTAAAGAAAGCTGAATGACGCATCGACAGAAACATTGTGAATTTGACTATATAGATTAAGACAATCGTCCAAATACTCAAAATAATGATAATAAAAAAGAGATCAGTATCCTGACTACTTTCCAAATGACAACCAGAATATACAGACACCTCGGATTTTGTCATATACTCCAGATCCTCGTTACTCAAAGAAGTTGTACGCTAGCCGGTGCTGGTTCACAAGTTATCGACATGAGTCGCATTTCCAGTTTCACATTATCATAATATAAATGTGATATAATAAAAACATTGTCAACTTTTATTGTATTCATTATGTTTTGATATTTTTTTAGCATAAATTAACATCATTACGGTTTGATTGAGTTTAGTTTTATGGCATATCAATCATTGTAGGCTATTTAATGCCAAATCCTGTCTATGCATACATATTTAATATATATGATTTGATTGGGTTGGGTTGGGTTTTATGGTATATCAACCATTGTAGGCTATTTAATGCCAAATCCTGTCTATGCATGCATATTTAATATATATAATTTGGTTGGGTTGGGTTTTATGGCATATCAACCATTGTAGGCTATTTAATGCCAAATCCTGTCATATATACATTTGATATATATGATTTGATTTGATTGGGTTTTATGGCATATCAACCATTGTAGGTTATTTAATGCCAAATCCTGTCTATACATATATATTTAGTATATATGATTTGGTTTGGTCGGGTTTTATGGCATATCAACCATTGCAGGCGATTAAACGCCAAATCCTCTTTATACATATATATTTAGTATATATGATTTGGTTTGGCTGGATTTTATGGCATATCAACCATTGTAGGCTATTTAATGCCAAATCATGTCGATACATATATATTTAATATATATGATTTGTAAACATTTTGTTAATAACATTTTTAAACGAGCCTGAGCTCATTTTGTTAAACACAGTTAAATGGTTTCAAGTATTTCCATCTAATACGAATAATTCTATTTACTATTAACCATTTGTTGGCACACAGTAAAATGTTTTCAAGCACAACTATTTAACACTAACAATTCAATCAGACATTTGTTTATACACATTTGAATGATCAGATTTTTTTTTTCAAACAATTGAATTAAACATAAATGATTTGTTTGCTCGCGGTTTAAATGTCAAACAGTTCTATTTGACCCATAGACTATACATAGGACGGTATCAGTTGCTACCACTCCGGTCCCGGGTGCAAGGCGATGAAAGGGGTCCCCGCATTCCACAGTTACATCATTACTGGAGCTTCACCATCACATTGTTTAGCATCATATCCAGAAAACTCTTTGGGTGACAAGGTCTTACATCTCTGCGGAGATGCAGTCGATGTATTCTACAGACCCAACCGACTGGACTACATTATTGTGGATATTCAAACATTATCTTGGATCGTAAACAAATAATATGGCACTATCTGAACTTGTTGGTTCCACAGTGGAAAAATGTCCGGCTGTTACGCCACATCAGATAATTGGAAAAGCACTGGACTACAACAGTGGTTTTCAATCTGGGGTCCGGAGACCACAGGGAGTTGGCAACGTCAACGGCAAGGATCTGCAAGTGTTTTAAGAATTGATTTTATCCGATAAGTGATAGAACTGCAAATTCCGGTTTCCAGTTATAATTCACACCTATCCTTTCAGTACCAAATTGAAATCTTAATTACAATAAATAGAATAAATAGATTAATATTCGGATGAATCGGAAATTTTGCAATATTTTAACGATGGGCAGAAATTTGATCATAAATGAATTCGGTGATACATATTGATAACATATCAATAAGTTCCTCTTTTATTAAAATATGATTTAGCCAAATTATATTTCATCTTAATATTTAAACGAAAATGCATATATTTGATAAATATATTAATAATTATATATATATATATATATATATATATATATATACGAGGTTCATACGATAGGTTTCCAGACTTTTTTCGTGCGGACATTTAAAATTGCCATAGACTCTTAAAAATTCAGTATGTTATTGCTATACATCTTATGAGATGACTGACCAACTTTTATGATTTCACATACAAACGAACAGCTACAGCAGCAATTGGAATACACCCTACTAAAGCCTGATTGTCACAGCTGGTAAATTTCAAAAATGCAATCTGGACGTGAGGTCACTTTAGAAGAACGATATGCAATAAAATTCAGTTTTAAACTTGGAAAAAATGATGCCACAGAAACGTATGGAATGCTTCAGACTGCTTTTGGAGCATCTTACATGAATCGAGCATCAGTTTTTGAGTGGCATAAGACATTGAAGGAAGACAGGGAGTCTGTGGGGGATGATGAGAGGTGTGGGAGGAGTAAGGAAGTCAATACACCACAGTTGATGGGCCAGAGAGTTAGGGTTTGCGTTACTATTGAGGTTTTAAGGGAGTTCAGAAAGAGATTCGGTCGGAAGAGGCCAGCACTCTTCAAATCGGATTAGTGGCATTTCCACCAGAACAATGCACCAGTCCACAACTCCATCCTTGTCACTGACTATTTGACCGAGATGGGCATCACGACAGTTCCTCACCCTCCTTATAGTTCAGACCTTGCTCCCTTTGACTTTTGCTTATTCCCTAAGCTCACAGGCTGTTGTTATGAGACATTTGGAGAGATGAAAGAGGCTGTGAAGAAGGTCATTGACACGCTCACATAGGAGGACTTCCATGGGGCCTTCTAGAAGTTGTTGGAGCGGTACAACAAGTGCATTGCAGCCGGAGGAGATTACTTCGAAGGGGACTAGAGTTTCATGTGTTTACTATCAACAAAAGTGTCCATACGAAAAAAGTCTGGAAACTTATCGTATGCACCTCGTATATATATATATATATACACAAGCTGCAGAAGCAAAATATGGAATAATTTTTAAAACGTTTTTTTAGTCTCTTTAGTCCAATTTTAAAAAGAAAACGCGGTAAATCTAAATGTTCATGATTAGCTTAATTATTCAAGCACTTTTTTATGAATATTCAGCCCAATATGCGTGACCAAGAAAAGAAGTGACAAAGAATCTATGATTTGCTTAACGCCGAAACCAAGCAAAAATAAAAATTCTGAAGTGATTGGAGTTTCTTTATGGCCTCCATCAAGTTGAGACCTTAAACCCCTTCATTACGCTATGCGGGCCGTTTTAGAAAAATAAACAAATGCAACTTCCTATCCAAATATTGGTGCGCTTAAGACTGCTACAGAGGAGGAATAGAATAAAATGTCTGAAGAATTTATTTTGAAGGCATGAAAATCGTTTCGAAAGCGTTTTGATACAATTATTGAAATAAATGGAGGCCATATTAAGCAAATTTACTGTTTTCTGTATATCTTTAAAAAAAATAAACAATAAACTGTTTATTTTTTTTAAATTAAAATTAATCTAATTTTATGATAGAGTCGTTTATTATTATACGAGGATATTCCTAATTTTGCTTCCATACCCTGCATATATATATATATATATATATATATATATATATATATATATATATATATATACTGGTTGCAATGAGTAAATTGTCACTATTTAAAATTGATAAATTCGAACATGCACTTTATTTTTTTCAGACTTTGTCTACTGTCCTAATTTTTTTCTACACCATGTGTGTATATATATATATATGTGTGTGTGTGTTAGTGTGTGTGTATATATCATAAATGAATATATATATATATATATATATGTCATCATTTCGTGCCACCAGCACGGATCTCCCAGACCTTCTCCCACAATCCTTCTTTATCGTCCATCGTTCATGGTAGGTCTTCAATGCTACATCTTGTAACGACACAGAGCTGTTGCATATAGGCCCTCGCTGGTCGTCCAACCTTTGCTTGTCCATGTGAAGAGGTCCACAGGAGTATGTCACTCATGCGTTCGTCCCTACTTCTCCAGTAGTGTCCCGCATGTCTGGTTCGTCTAACTTGGATAGTTTTCGTGATTGTTGGTAGGTGGTCGTATAGCTGCTGCTTTGTGGGATGCTGTCTCCAGAACTTGTTTAATATTGCTCGCAGCATTCTTGTGTGATTGCCGTCAAGCTTTTTCTCCATACGTTTAGTCAGTGTCAATGTAGTGCTTCCATATAGCAGTATCGACGCAACCACTGCTTGGAAAAACTGCGTTTTATTTTATCGGTCCGGTCTGACTTCCATATGATCGATAGTCTATCGAGAGCTGTCCATGCCTTTGCCAGTCACGTGTTGATGTCAGTCTTGGTTGATGAGGCACTGTTTCCTGGTTAGGTGATCTTGTCTACTAGTTTCAGAGAAAGCACGTGTATTCCATCTTGTGTGCGTTGACATGGAGGCCTATGCCGGCAGCTGCTCGTTCCGAACTATGTAGCAGGGTTTCGGCTTGGTCGGGTGCATTGGCCAGAAGCGCTATGTCATCAGCGTAGTCCGCGTCCGAAATTGTATGTGCGGGGTGTCTTCAACTTCTTTCCTTTGTAAGCTTCAAAACGTAGTCTTTCATTTTATCAATAGACATTCTAAGCACGTAATCCAGACAGATGATGAAGAGGTATGGGGCTAATGTGTCTCCTTGCAGCACACCTGCTGCAATGTCGAAGTAGTAGTTTCTCTCTATCTGGGTGCGGACTTTTACTTTCGTTTTTCTATATAGCATCATTATGGCTGCGACGGTTTCTTTGGATTAGCCGAAGGCGAGTAGTATTTGCTCCATCTTCCTTCAGTGTATGGAGTTAAAGGCCTTGGAGAAGCCGACAAATAATATTGCTGCCTCTCAATTTTTTTGCACGTACACCTTCAAGAATTCGACGGATAGTCAAAATTTGAAATGTCGTGGATCGATTTCTCGGAAAGCCATTTTGGTTCTTCCTAAGTATCTTCTCAATTATGGGTTCTATGCGGTTGCGTAATAGGGCATTATATATCTTGGCCGCTATGGATGTAAGGGTTATACCTCGTTAGTTCTTGGCTAATCTTAAGGAAGGAGATGACGCATTCCTTTGTCCATCTGTCTATTGTGTTTTGATTATATACTGCATTACCATGTTGGAGTAGTATGTCGTCGAATTCCTTGGTCTTCCATACTACTGGGGGTATTTCATCAAGCCCTGCTGCTTTTCTATTTTTATTTTTTCTTTGTGCTGAGTCGAGTTCTTCTTGCGTAAACTGTCATAGTTTGATGTCTAATTGTTATATATAAATACACCTGTATATAAATTACATACGATAAATTCATATATATATATATATATGTGTGTGTGTGTGTGTGTGTGTGTATGTGTGCATACGTATGCAAATATACACTAGGATGAGTTGAAATTTTTGCAATATTTTTTAAATGCAAGGTACAGTAAATATAAGAAATATAATGACTTGTCGACGAAGATGGGAATACGCTGACTGCCCCCCGCCGAGAAAAAGAGATATCCAGGATATGAAACTAAATCGCATCTGGTATTGAAGCTTCAGTTCTAGAGCTCTTGGGAGTATGGATTACTCCTTTATTGCCATTATTCCCAGGCCGACTTTAACTTGGAGTGGTAGCATCTGTGGATCAAAAAGGTCTATTTGCAACTTATTTATATTAGATTGAAATACTTGATATATGTAAAAGTTTAGGAAGCTACATAGAAATGTAAGTATAAACGTACAAATGCTCAACACTTGCACGTCCGTGTGAAGGGGTCCATAAGAGAACGTCGCTAATGAATTCGTTCTTATTTCTCTAGCAACGACCCGCAAGTCTTGTTGGTTTTATTGGGATGATTTTAGAGATGGGAGGTAGGTTGCTGTATGACTACTGTTTTGTGGGATTTTGCTTCCAGGATTTGTTTGATATAGCTCGTAGCATTCTTGAGCAGTTCCCGTTTAGCTTTTTCTCTATACACTAAGTCAGCGTCCATGTGATTCATCCATATTGGAGAATTGATATGATCGCTGCTTGAAAAAATTGCTTTTTATCTTATCGGAAAATTTTGACTTTCATATGATCGATAACGTATCGATAGCAGTCCAAGTAGCATATTGATGTCATTTTCAGAGACACCGCTTCCGAGATAGTTGAACATGTCTGCTAGTTTCAGCGAGCCACCATTTATTGTGGAGACAGAAAGATTACCTTGAGTGAAAGAAAGTACTATTCAAAATGGCTAATAAAATCAACAATTGATAATATTTCGTCTAAAAGTTAAAATCAGCCTTGTCGACTAATGAATGGTGGCGGCTGCAAAATACGCCAACTACATCTATGCAGAGAGGTACCCACCACAAACACGCAAGGATCGTCCTGCATATGACTAAACTATCAGATGGCGAGGCTCCGGTACTGGAGCTTTAAGAGAATCCCTACATTATCATTATTCCCAGGTCTACCCTGTTAGGTACCGACTATGGATTCCATTGAAATATTTAATCATTTATTATACTCGAAAACATTTCCCTATGCTGATTTTAAAATGAATTATTTGTATGTTTGTTTGGATATCAACCTTTTTAGGTTATTTGATGCCTAATCCGTCCTTCTAGAAGCACAGTTGTGGTACTATATAACCCATAGCTGGGGGGATAAGGAGGTTCTTACTTTTCCCAACGTGAACGTAATTTCCGAAAGAGAACGTTATAGCGTGACTGGAGTTTGAACTCGCTTATTACGATTATGCCGTCCAGCGCTTTAACCATTACACCTGAATTATTTGTGTTATAAGTTAATTCTTGAAACTACTAAACTGTAAGCAAACAGATGGACTCTGGCTCTTTTAAAAACTATTCGTTTATAAAGTATATATATATATATATATATATATATATATATATTTACCAACCCCTCCACTCGGGCAGGATATAATACAAGGTCAATTTTTAAGCGGAGTTTAACAGATTTGAATTCAGAGTTTTCCTTCTCCTAGACAAGTTGCCTCACCAAGGCTGAAGAACCCATTCTGTCCTACTATTTACCCATAGTTGGAGGGAGAATAATAGGATATATATATATATATATATATATATATATATATATATATATTATATATATATATATATATTGCCATCCACAGACAGACTGTTTCGTTCAATCAGAACTCTTCAGTGTGGCTAGACAGGCTAGATTCCTGAAGCTGGGATCGAAACCTGATTGACTGAAACGCCAATCCAAGATTATATATATATATATATATATATATATATATATATATATATATATAAACCAAGGAGGATGTCCAAGGAGTAGCAGTATCCAATTATAGAGCTCAGTACTAACAGCTCTTGATGTATAATTGATTTGAGTTTAATGATACATCAACAATGAACGTGCAGATCTAAAAAAAAATCCTTTTATATAAAGACGAAAGAAAAAAAGGGAGGGTGACAACCTGTCTTTATGCCCATCTTGCTCAAATACTCTGTGACAAAGATGGAGTGGTGGACTGGTGCATTGTCCTGGTGAAATGCCACTGAGCCGATTTGAAGAGTGCTGGCCTCTTCCGACCGAATCTCTTTCTGAACTCCCTTAAAACCTCAACATAGTAACCCTAACCCTAGCCCTTTGGCCAATCAACTCTGGTGTTCTGACTTCCTTACTCCTCCCACAGCTCTCATCATCCCTCACAGACTCCCGGCCTTCGTTGAATCTCTTATGCCACTGAAAAACTGAAGCTCGATTCATGCAAGATGCTCCAAAAGCAGTCTGAAGCATTCCATACGTTTCTGTGGCATCATTTTTTCCAAGTTCAAAACTGAACTTTATTTCATATCGTTCTTCTAAAGTGTCCTCACGTCCAGATTACATTTTTGAAATTCATCAGCTGTGACAATCAGGCTTTAGTATGGTGTATTCCAATTGCTGCTATAGCTGTTCATTTGAAGCTGAAATCATAAAAATTAGTCAGTCATCTTATAAGATGTATAGCAATAACATACTGAACTTTCAAGAGTCTACGACAATTTTAAATGCCTGTACAAAAAAAGTCTGGAACTTATTGAAGTCACCACGTATATATATGTAAACATGATTTGGCATTAATTTACCCATAAGGGTTGATATGCTATAAAGCACAACCAATATTGTAAAAAGGAATACGAGAAATAAATTTAATGTTAAAAAACTTACAATTTCATTTTTTTTAATTGATACTAACAAAATTTAACAACCTTATTTCGATTATTTTGTTTGCTCTGTTAATTTTAATTCTGCTTATTGATTTTTGCATAATTTATAGGTTCAGTATTGAATTAAATCAAGTGTCAAAGAACAAATGAAACGCTCGTAAAGCATAAAAACAAAGATATTGGCAAAATCGATTTTTATGATTTCAACATTTTTTAATAAATTATAAAAAATCATACAAAAAAACTTGAAACGTATGACAATTAAGGGGAAAAAAGTACCATATAAGGATATTTATTGGTTTCGATTTTATGGAAGATAATTTTCAAAGCAAGTTCATGAATAATAATTCCTGATATTGGAAAGAGAATTATTTCGAGGTAACTTGATTCCATTTTATCGTAAATTGAATTTTCTGTTTATCGCTAACAATTTTTGATCATTTATTATAATCAACAAAACAATTTCCCAACTATATATTTGGTTTCTTTGTTTAGAAGAATATGAAACATCGTGGCTTTTTTAATACCAAAGTCAAACTTGCAAAAGACAGAACAGTTAAGTCACTATTTAACTTAATTGAGGAGGGGGATCATATATTTCACAAAGGTATTATTCTAACAGTGAAAGTAATAACACGATTGAAGTTCGAACGCACAACAATGTCGCTATCCAGAATATTAGCCACTACACCCCGAGGGGGTTGTCCTCGTGGTGTAATGGTTAAAGTGATGGACTGTGGAATCGTTGTAAGCGAGTTCGTACTCCAGTCACGCTATTACGTTCACTTTCGGGCAAATACCCTAGGGAAAGGTATGAACCCCATTATTCTCCCAGCTACGGGTTAAATAGTACCACAACTGTTCTTCTAGGAGAATGGCTTTGGCATTAAATAACCAACAATGGTTGATATACCATCAAACAAAGAAACTAAACCAAACTACATCATAAGAACTCACTATATATATATATATATATATATATATATATTTGTGTGTGTGTGTGTGTGTGTGTGGATAGCGTTGACATTTATACGCTCTATGAACGATACTGATCATTCTTTATAAATATACCAAACTATATTATCAATATAAAAAAAGGAAGGTAAAGTTGACGACTGTAGTCGAGGGCGTCTGGGAGGCTCCCTTTTCAGTAGCTACTACACCGAGGTGTAGGGGAGGGCGCTATTCCTTTCCCTGAATTGCTCCACTTCACTCTTGATACGTACCTTATATTGTTGAGTGTTAAGAAAGGAGGAATCAAGTACTATTTTTATAGTCTTTATAAAGCGACCTGGGATTGAATCCAGGTCTCTCAGGCCATGGGCGAACACTCTACCCACTAGACCAATGAGCCAGTTCAATATATTTCACACTAATTCCTTTAAGAATGGTATGAATTCCTCTTTTCTTTCAGCTACGGAGAAAATAGTACAGTAAATATTGATGTTTAGCCTTGATAGTACAACCATTCTAGGAGAAGAACAATTTTGAATTTCAATTTCTTGCTAACAGTTCATGTTACAGCGCTGCAGGGTTTAATGGCATATTATCCCTTGTATATTCTTGAATGCCAAATAATATATATATGTGATTAGTAAACGAATTGTCTGTTGGTAACATTTTCATACGTGCTGATTTGTTTGCACACAGTTGAATGGCTTCAAGCATTGCTATCAAATACGATGGGGCAGATAGATAGATAGATAGATAGATAGATAGATAGATAGATAGATAGATAGATTTTGATTTTCTTTTGATTTCTGTCGGAATCAGATGCATTATTTTCGGTGCTTACTAAATTCGATTTTCTTTTGATCACAAACATTTTGTGATTAGTAATCAACAAAACAATCTCACAAAAATGTTGTAGTTGATTATATATCTATACTAATAAGTGGCCCTCCTGTTTGGGAAAGTCTCCACGTGACTTTCACGCTAAAACATCAAAACTTTGAATGGACTCTTGACGGCGAGGCTTAGGATATGCTGACTGGACCCCCCTGCTGAGGGATAAGACACCCCCAAAAAGGACCGTACTCTGTATGACACTAAACTTTATCTGGTCGTGAGACCCCACATCTGGAAATCTGGGCAGTGTCAAGTACTTCTTCATTGTCATTACTCCCAGATCAACTCTGAGATGGAGCGGTAGAATCTGCTTGGGTCAAAACTTTTGGAAAATTATTTGTATTCGATAAGAATACTTAAAGCCATATAACGACTGGAAATTAATTGTATTAAAAATAGTGTCATCATCATCATCATCATCTTGTCGTGCCACTAGCACGGATATCCCTGAGCCTCTCTCGACACTCCTCACAATCGTTCATTGCTTCTGGCGGGTCCTCAGGGCTACATCCCGTATCCTCACAGAGCTGCTGTATGTAGGTTCGAGCTAGTCGCCCTGCTTTTGCTCGGCCATATGAGGGGGTCCATAGGAGAACATCACTTATGAGCTCGTCCCTGCTTCTCCAGCAGCGTCCTGTATGTCTGGTTCGTCTTTGATAGTTTTCGTGATGGGTGGTAGGTGGCCGTACAGCTGCTGCTTTGTGGGGTGTTGCCTCCAGGACTTATTCAAAGAATAGTATACTTGAAGCTTATATTTCTTTTGTAAGGTTATTACAATTAGTTGCTTGAGACCGAAACATCTGCAGAAACAAACGATTATTCTTGAATATAAGTTATTATTTGAAACCATAAAATTGTGTATAAACGATTAGTGTTAGTCGGGAAAACTTGAAACCATTCTGGGTGCAAATTATTTGAATAAAATCAGAATTCTTGAAACCATATAACTGTATGCAATTTTTTTTATATTAGATCGGAATAATTGAAACCATATAACTATATGTAAATTATTTGTATTAGATTGGAATACTTGAAACCGTATGTGTGCAAATTATTTGTATTAGATACGAATACTTGAAATTAAATAACATTGTGCAGATTATTTGTATTAGATAGGAATACCTGAAACCATACGACTATGTGCAAATCATTTGTATCAGAACGGGACACTTCAAACCATTCTACGTGCAAATTATTTGTATTAGATCGGAATACTTGAAACCATATTACTGTTTGTCAATTATTTGTATTAGATCGGAATACTTGAAGTCATATAACTGTAAATTATTTATATTAGATCGGAATACTTGAAACCATACATACATTAGATATAACTTTTAGCTTAGTTAAATGGTTTCATTCTTTGCTAATACTGATAATTTAAATTAATATTATTCATTTGTTTGCACACAGTTAAATGGTTTCAAGTAGTAAATGATTAAACAGTTCTATTTGACCCATAGATTGAACCCTAACAGGTCCTACCGCTCCGGGTCAGGATGGACCTGGGAGTAATGGCAATGAAGAGGTAATCTACAGTCGGCATTCTGTAGGGCACCAAGACTGGAACCTCATCATCAGGTGGTTTAGCATCATATCTAGGACACTTGTTCGAGCGAGAGTGGGGTCTTGCTCCTCCGCAGAAATGCAGACGAAATATTCTACAGTCCCAGTCGACTAGGCTACAGGATCTTAAAAAAAGGCTACATAAAGTTTTCATTGAATGGCGTGAGAAATGGAATGTTCTGTATGTTGTCCAATGCAAGCTCCTTCTGCAAATTCTCCTATATAAAAACTTAATTTCTGATTATTTTGAACTTATGATGATAGAAACTGATGACTTTTATCTTGAGAGTGTATCTTCTTATTTTGTTGTTTATTATTTTTTTAATTAAAATTAATCTTGTTTTATAAGAGTCGTTTATCATTATACTATAATATTCCTAATTTTGCTTCAGTACGTTGCATATACGAGGATCATTAAATAAGTATCCAGACTTTATTCGTATGGGCACTTTTATTGATAGTAAAAGTAAGTAAAGTTGGCCACCGTCGTCGAGGGTGACCACAGGGCTCCCTTTTCAATAGCTACTACACCGAGGTGTAGGGGAGGGCGCTAATCCTTTCCCTGGATTGCTCCACTTTACCCTTGATACATACCTTATATTGCTGAGTGTTAAGCAAGGAGGTATCAAGTACCATTTTTAAAGTCTTTGGTATGACGCGACCTGGGATTGAACCCAGATCTACCGGACCACTGGCGAACACTACCCACTACCCAATGGGCCGGTTAAACCCAATGAGCCGGTTGATAAAACACATATGAAACTCTAGTCCCCTTCGAAGTAATCTCCTCCTGCTGCAATACACTTCCAACAACTTCTGCAAGGCACCATGGAAGTCCTCTTGTGTGAGTGTGTCAATGACCTTCGTCACAGCCTCTTTCATCTCCTCACTTGTCTCATAACGACAGCCTCTGAGCTTAGGGAATAACTAAAAGTTACAGGGAGCAACGTCTGGACTATAGGGAGGCTGAGGAAGAGTCTTGATGCCTATCTTGGTCAAATAGTCTGTGACTAGGATGGAGTCGTGGACTGGTGCATTGTCCTGGTGGAAATTTCACTGACCCGATTTGAAGAGTGCTGGCCTCTTCCCAAGGAATCTCTTCCTGAACTCCCTTAAAACCTCAACATAGTAACCCTAACCCTAGCCCTTTGGCCAATCAACTCTGGTGTTCTGACTTCCTTACTCCTCCCACACCTCTCATCATCCCTCACAGACTCCCTGCCTTCGTTGAATCTCTTATGCCACTGAAAAACTGAAGCTCGATTCATGCAAGATACTCCAAAAGCAGTCTGAAGCATCCCATACGTTTCTGTGGCATCATTTTTTCCAAGTTCAAAACTGAACTTTATTTCATATCGTTCTTCTAAAGTGTCCTCACGTCCAGATTACATTTTTGAAATTCAGCAGCTGTGATAATCAGGTTTTTGTAGGGTGTATTCCAATTGCTGCTATAGCTGTTCATTTGAAGCTGAAATCATAAAAATTGGTCAGTCATCTCATAAGATGTATAGCAATAACATACTGAACTTTCAAGAGTCTCCGACAATTTTAAATGCCTGGTCAGTCATCACATAAGATGTATAGCAATAACATAGTGAATTTTCAAGAGTCTACGACAATTTTAAATGCCTGTACAAAAAAGTCTGGAAACTTATTGAAGGCCCCACGTATATAAACATATATATATACACTGGTTGCGATGTGTAAATTGTCACCATTTTGAATAGATAACTTCGAACATACGCTTTATTTTTTTTCAGGCAATAAGGTGAACTCCGCATTCCCCAAACTAGAGTCAGTTGGACGCTGTTTGTGAGGAAAGAAGCCCCATGACATGATTCAGTGTTACAGAAATTTAGAAACGGCATGCTGCATTGGTTGGCATTTATGCCGGAAACCCTAATACCAAGATTTCAGAGTATTTTGGCTTCAATCTGAGGACAGATTAATATTGAAAAAAAAAAACTCCACGTACTCATCATGGTGCTTAGAGTGGTCATTAGTTATGATCATATGATGTTTCCATTCCTATTCCCACATAGCCTCGGGCTCAACACGGAGGCCTACATCAAGTGTCTGGAGGAGGTAGTTCAGCCTGGATCGAGAAGATGGCTGCCGGAAGACCATACGTCTGGCAACAGGACTCTGCGTCATGCCACACAAGCAGGAGGACCAGTTTTGGCCGTGTGAAAAGTTCTGTGACCACACTAGCTATAACATCTGGCCGTCTAACTTCCCAGAATGCAAACCTCTGGCTTATCATGTGTGTGGGGGCGGTTGAGCAAGAGTCCAACAAAACTCCATGCAGCGGCAAAGAATAAATAAAAGCAAGGATAACGGAAGCATTTACCAATTTAAACAAGGAAATTGTTAGAAAGTGTCGCAGGAGATTCCAAAGTTGTCTGGAGGCAATGGTTTGGTTTTATGGCATATCAACCATTGTAAGATATTTAATGCAAAGTACATTTTTACACATAAAAACAGTTCTAATTTAAACAATTCAGATTAGGATAAATATACTATTTAACCCATAGACAATACCCTATCAGATGCTACCACTCTGGTCCAGAGTGGACCTGGGAGCGATGGCAATAAGGTGAACTCCGCATTCCCCAAAGCCCTAGCATTACTGGATCCTCACTATCAGATTATTTCGTGTCATACCCAAGACACTTGTTGAGGGAGTCTTACCCCTCTGCAGAGAAGCAGTCGGTGTATTCTAAGTCCCAACTGACTGAGTAATTGGATGCTATGGTCGAAGCCAATGGCAATTTCTTTGAATAAATTTAGTCAATAGTATTTCAATATATTTTCATATAATTTTGGTAATTATATATAAAATGTGATATTGGAGTTATTTTCATTTTTGCATAATTTAAACATGATTTCACCCATCGCACCCAATATATACGTGTGTGTGTGTGTGTGTGTGTGTGTGTGGAGTTGCATCTTTCTCATATGAGATCTGTCTCTCCACTCTCAGCGTCAATTGTAATGGTTTCTGTCTCACTGCGATGTCCATGGCCTCTAAGATGACATTTAAGAATAGTATTTTATTTTTCAGGCATCAGTTGTTTGAAGTGAGATGATTTTTTATAGCTTTCTTGTGATCCACCATCTGCCTCCTCGCTTCAAATCCTGATCTGCAGAACTCATTGCAAATGACACAGGTATTGTCGGCTGAGCGAGGAGATAGATTAACGTTGTTGGCTTGCTTCGGAATGTAAACATGTTTCTTCCTGTGGTTTACATAACCTACCTTTGACAGCAACACACGTTCACACGCAACACACTTCCCAGGCTGCATATTAGTCGTAAACTTGGAGTGAGTGCCTCTTTGGAAACTCCATTTGTTTTAAACATACTTGAGGTGTCTATCTTTAAAAGAGTTGCATCTTCGTCTATTGAAGTATCTCTATTCTATACGATTTAGTGTTAGCTCTTCCCAGATCAGCATATCTATGTGCAATACCTTCAGGTTTTTCTTCAGATTATCCTTAAACCTTTTTCTAGACTTGTTTTGGGGGACATTTTTCTTTTTTTGATTCCCTGTTGAAAAGTGGTTTGGGAAGCTTGTTATACTCCATTCTCTCGGTGTGTCAAGTCCAACACATCTGGCTGAGAATAATAATTGCCTCACTTATTCTATTCAGGGGACAACTGTAGTCAGTGACTTTCGGACCCAAAATAAGAAGGTTTTTTTCGGGGTATTGCCAGACCAATGAAGACATGTATTGAGATTAATAGATGATCAAAATCAGCGGTCAGTTGCGTAGCAAACTAGATCAATTTCTGAATGAGCTCTGAGGAAGGAGAGTTATTTATGGCTCGTTTGAGCATTTCATCGTGCACACGTGGGCAAGTCCATTCTCTGGATTACGATTGGTTGCTAGTCTATGCGTGGGCTTATTAGTATTCATATATACCACATTTTACTTACAGGAGGTGACCGTGGTGTAATGGTTATCGTTGTAGGAAATGGACACGGCGACACGAGTTCAAATCCTGGATGAGACTGATTGCATTTCACATAACACTAATACCCTTGGGAAAGGTATGAATCCAATTATTTTCCCTCCAGCTATGGGTAAATAGTAGGGCAGACTGAGTTCTTCAGCCTTGGTAAGGCAACTAGTCTACGGGGAAGGAAAACTCTGAATTCAGACCTGTTAAACTCCGCTTAAAATTGACCTTGTGTCATATCCTGCCTGAGCGGAGGGGTTGGTAAATATATATTTTCCACATTTTACTTTAGTTATTTTGCAGGGACTGTATTGAGTTGCAGCCTGTTTTATTGTTGTCTGCCAACTGGACGCTAGTTGGGAACCCTTAGACCGGAAAGTGTTATTATTATTATAATTGTTATTATTCTACAACATGCCTTTTATAGACCTAACAAAATGGGCATTTTAGACATTTCAAAACTGAAAACCCCTGTCTGTTTTTCGGAAATTCAAAAAAAAATGTCCGCATCACGATCTTGGAAGGAGCTCAGAAAAGTCGATGCAAGAATATCTCTTTGGTTCACGTCTATTGTCCACTGCAATCTCACTGAACGATTGAATGTGAAACGTGCCTTCATATCACAACCTGCTCGTGTTCACTAGGTTGACAAAGGTCTTGGAAGGCATGTGATAGGAGCACAGAAAGTCGATGCAAGAATATCTCTTTGCTTCATGTCTATTGCCTACCACAATCTCACTGAACGAATGAATGTGAAATGAGTCTTCATATCCGAATTTGCTTGTGTTCACCAGGTTCCAAGCGTCTTTGAAGGCGTGTGTTAGGAGCACAGAAAGTCGATGCCAAAATATCTCTTTGCTTCATTCTTTGCTTATGACCGCAATCTCATTGAGCAATTAGATATGAAACGAGCCTTCATATTACAACCTGCTTGAGTTCACCATGTTGACAAGGGTCTTGGAAGGTGTGGGATTGGAGCACACGTTGACAATGTCCACTAATCTTAACAAAACCCTTGAAAGGCGATCACAATTTTCAGTGACAAAGAAGTTGAAATACAAGATGTTTCGAAAAATTTGAGATATAAATATCTGAGTAACTGCATAATCTAGGCAAATAAAACTAAACAGGTTTAATGCTAAGTAAAATAAGAAAGAGAAATTCAATGGTGAATTTAATGAATGATTTCAACCATCTTTTACGATACTAGTGATCGTTCAGATTTGTTCATATGGTAAAATTCAAATTTCTTGCACAATTCTCAGTGGATCGCCTTCCCCACCCAGTCGTGTCTAGTCTTATACTCTCTTCGTGCTAATTTACTGCATTCGTTTATTATGTGATTGATTATGATTATAATTGTTGTTAATTCTTTTAGCCGATAGTTTCTCACTAAAGTTTGAGTGACAGCAAGTCTTCTCAAGTCTCCAGGACTCTTCTCAGTATCCTTGCTGATGTCAACAATGCTGTAGTTTGTATAGTCTCCACTCGATATTAGTAGTTGTTCAGATCTTTTTGCCCCGCAGAGACAGACTTACTTGAACTTTTTGTTCTATGACCAAATCTATATCGAATTTGATGCATTTTTAGCGAATTATCTCGCAAACCGGTTCATTGGTCTAGTGGGTAGAGTGTTGGCCAATGGCACGGGAGACCAGGGTTCAGTTCCAGGGCGCGTCATACCAAAGACTTAAAAAAATTGTACTAGATACCTCCTTGCTTAACACTCAGCTTTATAAGGTATGTATTAAGGGTAACCTGGAGCAATCCTGGAGAAGGAGTAGCGCCCTTCCCTACACCTCAGAGTTGTAGCTATTGAAAAGGGAGCCTTCGGGTCACCCTTAACTACGGTCGCAAACTTACTTACTCACTCGCAAATGCACATTGCATAGTCTTGTTCAACTGTGGTTTAGAATACTCTTAAACACAAAACGCTCTCTCTTTTCAGTTAATGGTGTTTCTATGTTTGAAGAAAAAAGATAAATATAAAATATTAAACAAGGAATTTTAATTTCTCTCAATACATGTTAAAATTTGAAATCTTTTGAATAAGAAGTGGTCAAAATTAGATTCCGAAATGATATCGATTATTCCGAAACACCTGCTAGTTTAGTTATAAGTTTGAAAAAAGAGTTGCATCCTTTTTAATACGCAATATATATATATATATATATATATATATATATATATATATATATATATATATATAAGTATGTATAGCTAGATGTAGACATAGGAATAAATTTAAACTATAGACAAATTATCATAGATAATGCTTAAATAAAAAAAAAAACATAGGATTAAATTGAGATTTAAGGTGAAATGAATAAAAATAAAATAAAATAAAATAAAATAAAATAAAAAAGATGAGAAAAAAAACCATGTGATGTATACGTACTCTTCAATTTGAAGGGTAATTGAATTAATTGGCTCAAAAATAAAATTTGAACATAAAAATTTTAATTTTAAATTTTGAATTTTATTTAATATAAGTATTACTATATTCTTACGGTAGGTTATTAAAGAAAGTTGTACTTTCCTAAATTAGTATTAAATCTGGAGTTTTAAGTTGAAATGTATTTAGATTTTAAAAAATAAAGAAATTAATTTACTATAATTCCAACCGGTAAAAAAAACAAAAAACCGGAAGTGGGCTAAATGAGGAGAAAACTCTTCAGCCCTCTTCTACCCCCTCCCACCCTTCTTTCCTGTGTCTATTCTGAATTATTTCATCCAATAGATCTGAAGAAGTCCTGTTAATTTTGGTGTTTTTGATTCATATCAAAACCCATAACAGGATGGAAATAAATTTATAATCCTAATGTAACCGGTTTTTGTTTTTTCTTTATGAAATATATATATATATATATATATATATATATATATATATATATATATGCGTGGTGCCTTCAATAAGTTTCCAGACTTTTTTGTACAGGCATTTAAATTTGTCGTTGACTCTTGAAAATTCAGTATCTTATTGCTATACATCATATGAGATGACTGACCAATTTTTATGATTTCAGCTTCAAATGAACAGCTATAGCAGCAATTGGAATACACTCTACTAAAGCCTGATTGTCACAGCTGCTGAATTTCAAAAATGCAATCTGGATGTGAGGACACTTTAGAAGAACGATATGCAATAAAATTCAGTTTTAAACTTGGAAAAAATGATGCCACAGAAACGTATGGAATACTTCAGACTGCTTTTGGAGCATCTTGCATGAATCGAGCTTCAGTTTTTCAGTGGCATAAGAGATTCAACGAAGGCCGGGAGTCTGTGAGGGATGATGAGAGGTATGGAAGGAGTAAGGAAGTCAATACACAACAGTTAATTGGCCAAAGGGTTAGGGTTAGGGTTAGTATGTTGAGGTTTTAAGGGAGTTCAGAAAGAGATTCCGTCGGAAGAGGCCAGCACTCTTCAAATCGGGTTAGTGGCATTTCCACCAGGACAATACACCAGTCCACAACTCCATCCTTGTCACAGACTATTTGACCAAGATGGGCATCAACACAGTTTCTCAGCCTCGCTAAAGTCCAAACCTTGCTCCCTGTGACTTTTGGTTATTCCCTGAGCTCAGAGGCTGTTGTTATGAGACAACTGAGGAGATGAAAGAGGCTGTGACGAAGGTCATTGACACGCTCACACAAGAGGACATCCATGGGACCTTCCAGAGGTTGTTGTAACGGTAGAACAAGTGCATTGCAGCCGGAGGAGATTACTTTGAAGAGGACTAGAGTTTCATGCGTGCACTATCAATAAAAGTGCCCATACGAAAAAAGTCTGGAAACTTATTTAATGATTCTCGTAAGTATGTTGATATATATATATATATAGAGAGAGAGAGAGAGAGATGTTTGTGTATGTGTGTGTATGCATACAACGAAACTGTGGTGCATTCCAGAAGAATCCTTCCAGCAATTCATAGAAGCATGGCAGAGAAGGATGAAAATTGCATTAAACGCGAGGGAGATGACTTTGAAGGGGAAACCATGTAGTATATTGTCTAGAATTGAAATAAATTGTTTGTGACACCAGTTCATGCTATTTTTCAAACACACTTTGTATATTATCATCATCATCATCATCATCATCATCATCATCAAGTTGCGGGTTATTCATTGCCAAAGCCTCCCTGGTAAAAGAACAGTAGTGGTATTATTATACATACATAGCTTCAAAAGTGAACGTAACTGCTCGACTGAAATTCAAACTTGCTTACTATGATGTTGGAAGCCAGCATGTTAGCCACTGCGCAACGGAGACACCCTCGCAAATATAATCTCTATGTGTGTGTGTGTTGCGTGTGCAAAGAGTTCTTATATTCTACGTTATTTTTTGCAGTGTGTGACAGTTCTTTTTTTACCAACTTTTGTGTAATTATTTTCATTATTATTTCACTCCACTCGAGTATCTGAGACGAAGCTTGATGATTTTTATCATTAAGGTTTTTCGGACTATTGTTTTCATCTTTATTGTTATTTCCACAACGTTTCGGCTGATATGTCCTCCAGCCTATTTCAGGTGTTTGTCGAATTCGTGAACCTCCACGGAACTTCGAACTACGTACGTCCTTTATTGAATTCATGGGGATCACCTGTTCTGATTCCGTTTGCCATAACCGGGTACAAGTATTCCTGTATTGTTACTCGCCTGCAGTCACGATTGAACCTGAAACCTCCAGATGATTGTCTCCTAAAAAGCTTAGGGGGGTTGCAGGTTCAATCCTGACTGCAGGCGAGTAACAATACAGGAATACTTAACACTTGTACCCGGTTATGGCTAACGGAATCAGAACAGGCGATCCCTGTGGATTCAATAAAGGACGTAGTTCGAAGTTCCGTGAAGGTTCCCGAGTTCGACAAACACCTGAAGAAGGTCGGAGGACATATCGGCCGAAACGTTGTGGAAATAACACTATAGATGAAGGCTATAGTCCGAAAACCCTTAATGATAAAAAAAACTTCACTCGAGGTTTTCACACAAGTGTCCTAAGGTTTCCACGATTCTCCGCAGTATTCTGACAGTTCTTAACAATGCTTTTATGAGGATGGTCTCGATTCTTCCTCTGATAATCAACTCTTGCAGTCTCATGTCCAAACCTTTGAGGACCGTGCCAAGTGCACCAACTACAATTGGTATCACCGTCACTTTCATGTTCCACAGCTTTTTTTTAGTTCTCTGGGGAGGTCCAAGTATTTGTTTATCTTTTCACTTGTTTTTATTTTCCGAGGTCAGCAGGAACGTCGAAATCAACTAGACGGTGAGTTCTCTTTATATTGTTATCATTGTTATTATTGTTGTTATTGCTCTTGTCATAATAATTACTGTTATTATTATTGTTATTATTATTATTTTACTCATTTGAGAGTTCTTCACACCAGCGTTAGCTGATGGTCTTCCACTGAAGTCTGAGTGACAGCAAGTCTCCTTACCTCTCCAGGACACTACTTAGTATTCTGGCCGATCTCAACAATGCAGTAGCTTGGATGGTCTCCTCTCGACCTCTTATTTGCAAGTCTTCCAGCCCCTGTATCAATCCTTTGGTGACTGTACAGAACGCACCAATTACAATTGGTATTACCATCACTTTAATGTTCCATAGCTTCTTCAGCTCTCTAGCAAGGTCTACGTATTTATCTTTCTTTTCGTTTACCTTCAGTTTCACCCCGTGGTCCGCCGGAACGGCAAAGTCTACTATTCGGCTGGTTGTCTTTTTTTCTTCTTTTTACAATCACTAAGTCTAGTCGTCTGGCCGAGATTAGAGGATCCGTTTGTATCTCAAAATCACAAAGAACTTTGGGCATCTCATTTCTAGGACGGATTCTGGGTTGTGCATATACCATTTGTTCGAATGGCCAAATTTGAACTTCTTGCACCTGAAACCTCCAGATGATTGTCTCCTAAAAAGCTTAGGGGGGTTGCAGGTTCAATCCTGACTGCAGGCGAGTAACAATACAGGAATACTTAACACTTGTACCCGGTTATGGCTAACGGAATCAGAACAGGCGATCCCTGTGGATTCAATAAAGGACCTGAAACCTATGGATAATCTTCCCCACCCAGTCATGTCTAATATTATACTCTCTTTGCGTGAATCGACTGAATTCACTTATTATGTGATTGATTATGATTATTATTGTTTCTTCTTTTCGAATTTTTCGCACCAGCGTTAGCCGATAGTTTCTCACTGAAGTTTGAGCGACAGTAAGTCTCTTCAAGTCTCCATGACTCTTCTCAGTATTCTGGCGGGTCTAAACAATAAGAGCACCAATTACAATTGGTATTACTGTCATTTTCATGTCCCATAGTTATTTCACTTCTCTAGTTAGGTACAAGTCTTATCCTTCTTTTCGAGGGGGTGTCCTTGTGGTATGATGGTTAAAGCGATGGACTGCGGAATCGTAGTAAGCGAGTTCGTACTCCAGTCGTGCTATTACGTTCACTTTCGGGCAAATACCCTTGGGAAAGGTATGAACCCCTTATCCTCCCAGCTATGGGTTAAATTGTACCACAACTGTTCTTCTAGGAGAATGGCTTTGGCATTAAATAATCTAAAAAGCTTGATATGCCATTAAACAAAGAAACCAAACCAAACCTTCTTTTCGCTTTCTTTTAATTTAACTCAGTGGTCGGTAGGAACGGTTAAGTCCATAATTCAGTAAATTCTCTCCTTTTTTTATGATTATTATAGGATCTGGTCGTCAATAATTCACGTTTATTTTCCTATTGTTATTCTGAATGCAGTTATTCAAATACTCCGACACATGTTAGTAAATACCTAATTATATTAATTTTATATTGACATCAATACTCGTGCAGCACTTATTTCCACCCAACAATTATTTGCTGGAAGGATGACTTTGCGTGATTTAAATCCTTTGCATCAAATCCTTTTATATCTTGCCGCTATTTCATCAAATCCTTTCATATTAAAGCACTAATTCACATCTAAACGCTACTTGTCCAGAATATCTCGCTGAGGAGATGTTTGCGGTAATGTTGCAGAGGATTAGATAGACATTTAATACTTACAGCCAGATAAGAATAAGTTTCAGTCATTTTTTTAATACTTTTTAAAATGTTACATTTTAGTCTGCAAAAATTATATAATAGCAATCTACTTTAAGTTGCCATCTTCTTAGATGTTGGGAGATTGAAGAAATACACGGTTGGATGGATTGCTGTGAGTTAAAGATGTGGTTTGTAATTGCAGCCCAACATGGACTCGCTGGGAGGAAAAAACTAGATGGGAATTACACAAGAATGCTGCGAGCTGTTTTGAACAAATCCTGGAAGCAGCACCTCACAAATCAGCCACTTTAAAAAAAAACAAAAAAACAATAAAGATGATAACTGAAACTTACTCTTATCTCATTGGTGAGTAGAGTTACCAAAATTAATTTTGTATCGAACGCATTTTCCCCATAATTTTTAAACCTAAAAGCTAGGCGTGCGTGTTGTACACAAAAACTAAATATTACATTTTTTTCGGTCACGTACATCACCATTTTCGAGAAAGAAAAATGTTATATGCATGGTCCAAAGTAAGTGATATTGTTATATACTCACATATGCAGATTCACATCTACATACATGCACATATATATATGTAGAATAATTCACAACGACGCAATGATAAAGACAGACGCAGGAAGACTTCTTTAACAAAATATGTACCTCTCACTTTATTGCAAGGGTTCGAAAAGGTTATTCAAGGTTTGCGTGTGAGAGGGAGTTGGAGACCGAACAGAAACTGCAATATTTTGACCCCCACTCTTATGGCCGTCAACGTTGTGTCTTTCTCGTTCTCCAGAGCTGCTCAACTGAAGGCCCAGAGGCCCACTCTGCTGGGTGATCTGCTACATCTTCTCAGCAACTTCTTTGCACCCCAACTCAATCGAGGGCCTCGAGTCCCTTCGGTCTGGTGTGGCTTTCCTGACCACATCTCGTGTATAACTCCGTCCGATTTCTAACTGGAACTGACTTGACTTCTGTCTTGACTGAGTTATATAATAGTTCAACGTCCACTCAGTCGCCTACTCGATCTTTGAAATCGAATGTTTGATCGTCATCAAGCGGAAATAACTGTCATGCAGTTCACAGGTCACTCTCTTCCGGTGCATCAGTCTATGAGTGTACCATGGGAATTTTTTTTACCTTGTCCCATTTCGTCAGCCAATTTCCGCCCAATTTCCTCTCATAACTGCCATTAGAATTTGTCACTTCTTTCTGGTGCATCACCTTGGAATGGCATTTTGGGCCGGGTCGAAGGCCAAAATACAACAATATGTAACAAGCACTTATTTTATACCCATGCAGAGAAATAGCCCTTGGAATGTATGTTAGTGTATAGTTTGTTTCTTTTAAGGTGAATTATTGTCTCTGAAAGTTTTTGTTACATTTTCAAGTGAAGAGATCTTTGCTTTTGCCCGAAATATTTCGTTTCGTTGGACTGGGTTGGGTTGGGTTGTATTGGGTTTTATAACGTGTAAAACTATTGTTGGTTTTTTAATGCCAAATCCTGTTTATAAATACATATTAAATGTATATGATTTGTAAATACATTTTGTAGATAATCTTTTTAAAGAAACCTGAGCTCATTTTTTAACACTGTTAAATAGTTCTAAGTACTGCGATATAACAGTCACAATTTAACATTGTAATATAATGGCCGAGGGATTTCGTTTTATATATCTTGCCTTTCGGTTTAATTAGGCTGAGAACCTTTCGCTTAGCGCATGGGTTAGTTAGGTGCAACATGAGCGCAGGTGTTCACGCGTGCACGGGGAGGATGTGTCATTCAGAGACAGATAGGAAATGTGACCAGGGGGATGTGAATGACGTCATGCACCGGAAGCGTCATGCACCAGAAGCGTGTGCGGAGGATTTGGGGGATTTGAGAAAAGTCAGTTGAGTTGAGTTCCTGCCTTGGAAGAAGACGGTTGACTTTCGGAGCTCACCGAGGCCTTGCGGCGGGTCCGCATGTGGTGGGGGCAGATGGAAAAGTCGTCATAGAAAGATTGTGCCTCTCTCTTTCTTATGTCGAAAAACCTCTTAACTCAAAGGTAATAAAGTTTCGTACCTGAACTAAGAAGTTGTAAGTGTTTTTGTGTTTCGGGATACCTATGTTATCTATATATGAGTTATGAACATTCTATGTACATTTCACGTATTCAGGTATGGCTATGTTACAACATCAGTCATTTGTTTGCACACAGTTTAAATGTCAAACAGTTCTATTTGATTCATGGTTAAAACCTTATCAGGTGCTGCAATTCCTTATCAGAGTGAACCTGGGAGCAATGGCAATGAAAGGGTACTCCAGATTCCCCAAAGCTCTGATACTGAAGCCTCACTATCAGATTGTTTTGTGTCATATCCAGGAGACTTGTTATGGGGGCGTCTTACCCTTCTCCAGAGATGCAGTCAGTGTATTCTACAGCCCCAGACAACAGGGCTCTCCATAAATATTGCATTTAGAAACACTAAGAACAGCATAAATTCTTATACAAAAAGGATAAAAAGTTGAATAGATGATAGAATTTGAATAGATTTAGCTGCTACAAATTATAAGAGTCAGTTAACGTTATACACGAGAGATGGGTTTTTCTAAAATTTCGTAGCCGAGACTTGGGATGCGTATTATACATGAAGGCGTGTAATAAACGTCTAATTACAGTATTATATTTAATATCTAATTTTTTGTATATTACTGAAAACATTTCATCTACGGTATATTCTGGACAAGTGCCCATTTGGACACACACATGCACTGAGGCACTCACACACGCACATCTTCCATCGACATATACATCCTCTCTCTCTCTCTCTCTAACACTCACACATAACCTTTCACCCAGTCAATAGAGACAGGAATGTGTCAACTTCATCACTTATCTATCTATCTATCTATCTATCGAAGTCATTATTTATCTATTAATGTATATATCCTAAAACATATACCAGCAGAATCGAGTGTGTATTTTATAAAACTTTTAAAGAAAATAATATTTTATATCTTATCCATATTTACCAACCCCTCCACTCGGGCAGGATATGACACAAGGTCAATTTTTAAGCGGAGTTTAACAGGTTTCAATTCAGAGTTTTCCTTCTCCTAGACTAGTTGCCTCACCAAGGCTGAAGAACCCAGTCTGCCCTACTATTTTACCGATAGCTGGAGGGAGAATAATTGGATTCATACCTTTCCAAAGGGTATAAGTGCTATGTGAAATGCAATCAGTCTCATGCAGGATTTAAACTCGTGTCACCGTATCCATTTCCTACAACGATAACCATTACACCACGGGCACCTCAACATATTTTATATCTTATCTGTTTTTACCTTATTTATTGCTAAATAAAAAAAAGCAAATTATTTGAACATCCTCTTATTGTGTTAGTTCCTTATATATTTTCTTGGGTAATATTTATTCGTTTCCTGGTCAAAAAAATTATTTAAGATTTTATTTTTCAATTGAAAAAGTAATGTGAAACAAGTAATAATGAAACTGATAAATAGATAGATATAAACATACTGAGATAGATAACCAGATAGATCAAAGGATACTTTATATATATATATATAGAGAGAGAGAGAGAGAGATATGTATAAGTATCCTTTAATATATATATATATATATATATATATATATATATATATATATATAAGTATCCTTCGATATAGATAGATAGATAGATAGAAGCAGACTGACATAGATAGATAGATAGATAGATAGATAGATAGTGTGTAAACTGGGATAGATATATAAGTATCCTTTGATATATATATATATATATAATATATATATATATATATATATAGAGAGAGAGAGGGGGAAAGAGACAAATTGGCTAAGATAGATAGATAGATAGATAGATAGATAGAAGCAGACTTAGATAGATAGATAGATAGATAGATAGATTTCTTTGTTGAATGATGTATCAACCTTCCAAGCTTATTTCATGCCAAACCTATTCTTGCCAAAGAACAGCAGTGATACTATTTAACCCACAGTTGGGAGATGAGGGGGATTCATACCTTTGCCATGGATATGAGCCTAAAAGTGAATGTAACGCCATGACTGAAGTTTGAATTCACTAACTTGGAGGCTACAGTATAACACTTTAGTTATTATACCCTTGAGACTCCACAAAGATAGACTGATTGATAGACAAATAAAAGCAGATTTAGATAGATAGATAGATAGATAGATAGACGCAGACTTAGATAGATAGATAGATAGATAGATGCAGACTTAGATAGATAGATAGATAGATAGATAGATAGATGCAGACTTAGATAGATAGATAGATAGAAGTGGACTTAGATAGATAGATAGAAGCGGAGATAGATAGATAGATAGAAGCGGACTTAGATAGATAGATAGATAGATAGATAGATAGAAGCGGACTTAGATAGATAGATAGATAGATAGATAGATAGATAGATAGATAGATAGAAGCGGACTTAGATAGATAGATAGATAGATAGATAGATAGATAGATAGATAGAAGCGGACTTAGATAGATAGATGGATAGATGCAGACTTAGATAGATAGATAGATAGATAGATAGATAGATAGATAGAAGCGGACTTAGATAGATAGATAGATAGAAGCAGACTTAGATAGATAGATAGATAGATAGATAGATAGATAGATGCAGACTTAGACAGATAGATAGATAGATAGATAGATAGATAGATAGATAGATAGATAGATAGATAGATAGAAGCGGACTTGATAGATAGATAGATAGATAGATAGATAGATAGATAGATAGATTCTGTCTGAATAAGAAGATGCTGCAATGAAAAAGTTAACAAAGAAACTTAATTGCAAGATTTGATTATAATTAATTTCATGATAAGTTTTATTCTACTAATTAATTTATCATGCAATTAATAGAAAAAAGTAAAGGTCCTTGTATGTGAAAATAACATATTGTCATGATTTTCAGAGAGATTAATGAGAAGTCTCTCAGTCATACAAAAGAGTGAATGCATGTGCAACTGTCAGGCTCATCATCTGTTCTTCCTTCAGGGGAAAAAGCTGGTTAGATGAAGCAAAATAAATGCCAAAAGTGAAAGAAAGATTTGTGCTCTAACGTAAGCATGCACATCATAGTACATATATACACATAGGCATATAAACACATAGGCATATATATGCCAATACATATAAATTAAAAATATCTCACATGCACGCACACACTTATATATATATATATATATATATATATATATATATATATATAAGTGTGTGAGTGAATGTGTATCTATAAAGAAGCACACACATTATTATGCACATCTACGCATATACATTGTTCACTCATGTTTATATACATCTAAACATATACTCTCTTTCTCATACACACACATACACTCACACACACTTATATATATATATATATATGTATGAATATATATATGTGTGTGTGTGTGTGTGTATGTGAATGTGCTGATGTAGCACTCTCCAAAACAACAATTGTAAAGCCACTTACCTCCTATCTCATGACCATTCAAGTAAGATGAGCAAGACATGTAGAAGTAGAACAAACTTGTAAGCAATGTTCTCCAATAGACACATGAACGCACACCAGGAATGGCTAACCAACAGCAAAAACTTTCATTCATCATGTGGACGCTGAATGATTGATAGGGAGGAATAGTGAATGGGAGTCAAAGGAATCTGTGCTATCGTCATCACTTGATGATGAGGTTGATGATATATATATATATATATATATACATATATATATATAAGAAAGCCTATCATAGATCTTACCACTATCTCTCTATTATTTTCTTATATGTATGCACACAATCAACACACACACACACACACACATATATATATATATATATATATATATATATATATATATATGTATATATATATATTTATATATATATACACACACACATAGATATGTAAGCATACAGTTTCAATCCATTTATCAATCTGTCAATCTATCTCTCTCTCTCTCTCTGTATATATATATATATATATGAGCTGAGCGTTTGCTACTGGCTCAGGAAACCGGGGTTCAATCCCAGGTTGAGTCATACCAAAGACTCAGAAAATGGTACTTGATGCCGCCTTGCTTAACATTCAGCATTAAAGGAAAGGATCAAGGGTAAAGTGGAGCTATCTAGGGAATGGAGTAGCACTCTCCGCTACACCTTAGTCTAATAGCTATTGAAAAGGGAGCCTTTGGACCCCCCTTGACTAAGGTTGCCAACTTTACTTATATATATCTCAGTTTTATATCAGCATGTCTTTTGTCTAGAAAATGCGTCCATCACAGCACATGTGAAAGATAGATAAATAGATAGATTTACAAGTTTTTATATATATATATATATATATATATATATGTGTGTGTGTGTGTGTGTGTGTAAACCTTTCAGAGTCACCTTTTCCAAGTTTCAGAATGTTGTATTTTTTAGTAAAAATTCAAAGGAAAATCAAATAACATATGAAATTTGTTGCCAACTGCATCGAGCTAAGAATTTTGAATTTAGCCACATTGCTATGAAAGTTAGTAGGCTGATTGGTCGGTTGGTTGGTTGGTTGGTTTTTTGTTGGTTGATTGGCTGGTTGATTGGGTTTATGACATGTCAACATCATGTTGGGTCATTCTATGCTAAAGTTAATTCAGCGATCATAGTCTCTGATTATATAGGGTATAAAGATATATCTTCACAATCATTTTAAACAGGTAAATAGTTCATTCTTTGTTACAATATGTTTGATGAGCCAGCCTGTTAATATTGTGCATTGTCATTTTAAACATTTTCTCAAATAGATGTGAGTCACAGAGAAGACTATAACAGGTATTAACTCTACAGATAGGAGTAAATCTGGGAGTAATTATGACAAAGGTGCGATCTATACTCCTCTATTCTCCTCAGAGCTCAAGAACAGGATTTTCACCACTGGACACACATTGGTGCCACATCCACAGGGCATAGCAACGAAAAAGTTTTTCCTCCAAAAATTGACACTCATGCATCCAAGTGAAATATGTGTATTTTATCCTCTACATGTGTGTATCTCAGCCTATAAGATTTTCTTAGCCAAATACTTGTGTTGCATCCTTTACACATGTGTATCTCAACCTATAAATGTATATCTCAGCCTATAAGATTTTCTCAGCCAAATACTTGTGTTGCATCCTTTACACATGTGTATCTCAACCTATAAATGTATATCTCAGCCTATAAGATTTTCTCAGCCAAATACTTGTATTGCATCCTTTACACATGTGTATCTCAACCTATAAATGTATATCTCAGCCTATAAGATTTTCTCAGCCAAACACTTGTGTTGCATCCTTTATACATGTGTATCTCAACCTATAAATGTATACCTCAGCCTATAAGATTTTCTCAGCCAAATACTTGTGTTGCATTCTTTACACATGTGTATCTCAACCTATAAATGTATATCTCAGCCTATAAGATTTTCTCAGCCAAATACTTGTATTGCATCCTTTACACATGTGTATCTCAACCTATAAATGTATATCTCAGCCTATAAGATTTTCTCAGCCAAATACTTGTATTGCATCCTTTACACATGTGTATCTCAACCTATAAATGTATATCTCAGCCTATAAGATTTTCTCAGCCAAATACTTGTATTGCATCCTTTACACATGTGTATCTCAACCTATAAATGTATATCTCAGCCTATAAGATTTTCTCAACCAAATACTTGTATTGCATCCTTTACACATGTGTATCTCAACCTATAAATGTATATCTCAGCCTATAAGATTTTCTCAGCCAAACACTTGTGTTGCATCCTTTATACATGTGTATCTCAACCTATAAATGTATACCTCAGCCTATAAGATTTTCTCAGCCAAATACTTGTGTTGCATTCTTTACACATGTGTATCTCAACCTTTAAATGTATATCTCAGCCTATAAGATTTTCTCAGCCAAATACTTGTGTTGCATCCTTTACACATGTGTATCTCAACCTATAAATGTATATCTTAGCCTATAAGATTTTCTCAGCCAAATACTTGTATTGCATCCTTTACACATGTGTATCTCAACCTATAAATGTATATCTCAGCCTATAAGATTTTCTCAGCCAAACACTTGTGTTGCATCCTTTATACATGTGTATCTCAACCTATAAATGTATACCTCAGCCTATAAGATTTTCTCAGCCAAATACTTGTGTTGCATTCTTTACACATGTGTATCTCAACCTATAAATGTATATCTCAGCCTATAAGATTTTCTCAGCCAAATACTTGTGTTGCATCCTTTACACATGTGTATCTCAACCTTTAAATGTATATCTCAGCCTATAAGATTTTCTCAGCCAAATACTTGTGTTGCATTCTTTACACATGTGTATCTCAACCTATAAATGTATATCTTAGCCTATTCATAGATATGTCTGTTTATACATATGTGTGTCTCAGTCAATAGATTTGTTCTCACTCTATACATATATACTACAGCCTATAGATATATGTATCTCACCATATACAAGTGTGTCTCAGCCTGTATATATTTTATTCTCAACCTATATATATATTCATCTCTGCCAATGAATATATCTTAGCCTATGCAAGTGTGTCTCGGCCAACACATGTATGTCTCAGCCTATATCTATTTCTTTTCGCAGCATATACATATGTTTGTCTCTGCATATATATGTGTGTGTGTGTGTCTCAGCCTATACCGTGTGTTTCATGATTTTCATAAGTGTATCTCAATCTATACGTGTGTGTCTCATATATCTCAACATATATGATACACACCTGTAGATACGCTCATGTTTTTCCATAATCAGTTAGTATCAGAAAATTACAAAAGCTGAAGGTTAGAAAAAAAAGCTGTGACCTTGTCTATATATAAAACGTTAAGGTGACGTAAGGATGAAAATATTTTAAAATTTTTCTCCAGACTGCCAGAATTTTTGTGTGACTATATATACAGAGTGGTATCTTATACTAAGTCTCTAATTGGGTCCCAATAGAATGCTAGTACCCAAAACTGAAATAAATCAAGACTATTTTTCCATCTAAATAAATGTAACTTCAATTAATTCATAACAATCACACAAAAATATCAGGTGACTCAATACACATGGGACTCACGTGACCACTGATAACTCTACTCATAATAATGTCGTTTTCGTTTTTGTTTCAGATTTGATAATAGTTTACTATAACAACTATTAATCCTTGATCACAATGCCTTGGAAAAGAGAGGAAAACATATTTTGCCTCATTGATGTGATAACGATTTATTACTGAGAAAAGAAACTCAAAAAAATGTTTGCATGTCCTGGAAGCTGATATAAAAAGTAAGTAAAGTTGGCGACCTTAGTCAAGGGTGACTAGAAGGCTTCCTTTTCAATAGCTACTACACTGAGGTGTAAGGGAAGGCACTACTCCATTCCCTGGATTGCTCCACTTTACCCTTGATCCTTACCTTATAATTCAGTGTAAAGCAAAGAGGCATCAAGTATCATTTTTTGAGCCTTTGGTATGACTTGACCTGAGATTGAACCCCAATCTTCCAAACCATTTACAAACACTAAGCCAATGAGCTGGTGGAAGCTGATATAATAACAATAAAAAAAACATTCATTTGATGTCTCAAGCTAAAAGGATACATTTTTTGCAGAATGTGTTCCGAATGGCCACCATTGTGCTTGTCTCAGTAATAAATTATTATTACATAAATGGGTTGCATCTATTTTGAGACACCCTGTATTATAAATACAGTATGCGGGAAAAATACCTCCCACATTTTCAACTATCATCTGCATGGCACAAGTAAAATTAGGCAAATGGTTATGGTAGCTCCATCTTGATGAAGTTTTAGCATTTTTCTTTTTTTCTTTTTTTTCTGGTATGATCAGTTATGATGATAGCTTGAACTGGTGCACACGGTGTATTTGCTGTTGAATTGTTTATAAAGACTAGTGATTCTGTAATTGCTTTTTATGCTAATTTCAGAATGATGCTGTTCTAGATTGAACACCAACACTGCTATGGGTTGAAAATTCTCTCCAGAATAGCATCATTCTGATATAACATGAAATGAGTGTGAAAACCTCAGAGTGTATCAATTACAGATTCACAACTCTTAAAAAAAACAACCTTTTAACAATAAATGTGAGGTGAACACTAGTTCAAGCCATAATTGTAATTGACCATGTACAAAAAAAAAATGATAAGACATTTGCTAGATGGAGTTACCATTATAACTTGCCTAAGTTCACTTGCACCATGCAAAAGACAGTTTAAAATATGACAAGTATTTCCGCTACACCTTGTAGAATATCATTTTTTGTGTGACTTTATGCAATTTTTTACAGTAAATCAATTAAATAGGTAACAAATTTGGTGCATAGTAACTTTTTATTTTAGGTGCAAAGCAAATCCCCTTCCAAAAGAACTCCAGGTATTTCTGACTCGGGGGGTAAATGCATTAGAATTGGGGTTTCCAGAAAACAATCTTAATTGTTTTTCACATTTGATATAATTTATAATAAAATATTATTATAGAAAGGAAAATAAATCCATTAAATGATAAAAGTTGTTTTTCTCTTTTGAAATAATCTATAATGAAATATTATTATAGAAATGAGAATAAATCCACTAAACAAATTACAAACATCAGTTAAATAGAATAATAAAGAGCACATCAAATTCAACTCTATAGACTATCACAATAAAAACTGATTTGCTTGCCATAAGGTAATGAAAGTAGAGTTACCCATTACAAACCAATGATCTAACCCAGAAACAATGATAGCCAAGGGTGACAATAGTTAATCTCTGAACTTTGATAAACGGCCAAATTGTTTTGGCTCAAAGACAAAACCAGAGCATTTGTGAAATTAACTATTTTGTGTATTTACATGTGTTTCTTTTTTTTTTTTTAGAAAAAAAATCTATCAGCAGATTTTCTTTTTGAAATAATTCATGATGAAATTATTTCTATAGAAAAAGATAATGGATAAAAGTAGAGTTGGCAATCCAAGTTAAGGGTAACCCAAAGGCTCCCTTTTCAATAGCTACTACACCAAGGTGTAGGGAAGGGCACTACTCCTTTTCCTGGATTGCTCCACTTTACCCTTGATCCGTACTTTATAATGCTGAGTGTTAAGCAAGGCAGCATCAAGTACCATTTTTTGAGTCTTTGGTATGACTCGACCTGGGATTGAACCTCGGTCTCCTGGACTTTTGATGAACACTCTACCCTTTAGGCCAATGGTCCAGTGATACTATTTAGATAAATAACATTGTATAAACAATATCAAATACAATTCCATACAACTTTATTATGATACAAAATGATCCACCTGCTATGAGACAATGAAAATTAAATAACTTATAGAAAGTCAAGTTAATTTCCACTTATCGACCGTCTGTATAACTCACAAATGATGATAGTAAAGAGCAGCGGCAGTCTTGGCATGAATATACAGATATATATATGAATTAAATAAGTTTCCAGCCTTTTTTTGTACAGGCATTTAAAATTGTCATAGACTCTAGAAAATTCACTATGTTATTGCTATACATCTTATGAGATGACTGTCCAATTTCTATGATTTCACGTTCAAATGAACAACTACAGCAGCAATTGGAATACATCCTACTAAAGCCTGATTGTCACAGCTGGTGAATTTCAAAAATGCAATCTGACACTTTAGAAGAACGATATGCAATAAAATTCTGTTTTAAACTTGGAAAAAATGCCACAGAAACGTATGGAATACTTCAGACTGCTTTTGGAGTATCTTGCATGAATTGAGCTTCAGTTTTCAGTGGCATAAGAGATTCAAGGAAGACAGGGAGTCTGTGAGGGATGATGAGAGCTGTGGGAGGAGTAAGGAAGTCAGAACACCAGAGTTGATTGGCCAAAGGGTTAGGGTAGGGTTGGGGTTACTATGTTGAGGTTTTAAGTGAGTTCAGAAAGAGATTCCGTCGTAAGAAGCTAGGACTCTTCGAATTGGCTCAGTGGCATTTCCATGAGGACAATACACCAGTCCACAACTCCATCCTTGTCACAGACTATTTGACCAAAATGGACATCAAGACAGTTCCTAACTGTGCCTATAGTCCAGACCTTGTTCCCTGTGACTTTTGGTTATTCCCTAAGCTCACAGGCTGTCGTTATGAGACAATTGAGGAGATGAAAGAGGCTATGACGAAGGTCATTGACACGCTCACACTTGAGGACTTCCATTTGGCCTTCCAGAAGTTGTTGGAATGGTAGAACAAGTGCATTGCAGCCGAAGAAGATTACTTCAAAGGGGACTAGAGTTTCATGTGTGTACTATCGATAAAAGTGCCCATATGAAAAAAGTCTGGAAACTTATTGAATGATCCTCGTATATGTACACACACATATATATATGTATTAACAGAATTTAGCTGTAATAAAAGTCATAAGGGTTAATATACCATAAAACACAACCAAATCATTTGTATTTATATATGCATATGGATTTATATCACTGATATATATATATATATATATATATATATATATATATGATAATTATATATGATAAATTGATATATCTATTTTGTAAATATGTACAGGAGTATAAAAGTGTGCATATATATGCGTAATATTTACTTGGGTGAGTCAAAGTTTCACAATATTTTGTCAACATAAAGCACAGTTCACCACCCTGGATACTTTTGCAGAGGTCAGGGAAGTCACAAGCCATACTGAAGGTTACCGAGTACAACAAAAAGCACCTGATCAAGGCCAGTGCGTGCAACAGCTGAAACCTTGTGAGTGTTATAACCAAGACGAGTACAGCAGTCAGCAATCAAGTATCAAGTAAAACAGCAACAATGCCTCATTTCTGAAATATTTATAATAATAGTGCTGAGTATGCATTCAGATTTACTGCAATCATTATAATTTCTTAAGGGAGATAAGTATTAAATATTATTTATTGAGTACTTGTTTAAACCTTATTTATATGTAATTGATTTTAAAATAAATTCTTTGGGTCAGTATCAAGCTTAATAGCCATCAGAAACATCCAGTAAATATTGTTATTTACACAGCTTTGCATGTTATAGCACATTGGCTATTGGAATATAAATCATCCTTTTAGAAAATATTAATAGAAATAGGTATTTCTTAGTCAGAGTAAGTTTCATAAAAATGGCACAAGGCCATATTTAAAATGCATCTTTTGATGTGTGTAGTTTGGTTTTATGGCATATCAAACATTGTCGGTAATTTAATGCCCAATCCAGTTGATATATATATATATCAAATATATGATTTGTAAACATTTTGTTGACTTCATTTTTAAATTTGAGCTCATTTGTTTGTGCACAGTTAAATGGCTTCAAGTATTTCCATCTAACATGAATAATTCTATATACTATTAATCATTTGTTTGCACACAGTTAAATGGATTCAAGTATTTCCATCTAATATGAATAATTCTATGTACTATTAATCATTTGTTTGTGCACAGTTAAATAGTTTCAAGTATTTCCATCTAATATGAATAATTCTATTTACTATTAATCATTTGTTTGCGCACAGTTAAATGGTTTCAAGTATTGCTATGTAACAGTAACACTTTAACATCAGTCATTTGTTTACATACATTTAAATGGATTTTACATAATAAATAAGAGAACAGTTTTTTGGTAATTTCATTTTTTAAATGAGTTATAACTAATTTGTTTGCACACTAGTATTACTAGTTTTTCTACACAGTTAAATGGTTTAAATTATTGCTATCTAATACAAATAATTTTGTTCAATATCACTCATTTGTTTGCGTACAGAGTGGATCTGGGAGCAATGGCAATGAAGAGGTACTCCACATTCTCCGAAAATCCATCATTACTGGAGCCTCACCATCAGATTGTTTTGTATCATATCCAAGTATCCAGGAAACTCAAGGTGGGTGGGGGTCTTACCCCTCTGCAGAGATGCAATCTATATATTCTACAGCCCCAGCCAACAAGGCTAGCACCCAGCAAAGGATGACAGTTATATTAATATCTTATGAAACATGAGACCTGCTCATAAATCCCAACACATCTTAGTAAGAGTTTAGGAAGTACAATTGCAATAGAATTCTTTTAGAGACTAAAGTAAATTCCAGTTCAGTTTGTAACTTAATAATGCGTAGTTTTGGCATTCATGCTCATCCCAGTGTTATTAGATATTTGTTCAGCTAAAGCTTGCCAATCTTTGGCATGATTCCAACCAAACTATCAATGAATGTTAGAATCATGCCGGGAAAGATTTTTAGCAATTCTTAGAGAGCCACCCCAGCCTGGTTTTTGATGGGAACTGTCTTTTATTCTCCAAGACTATAAAAGACTTACAGTCCTCTTTGCTGTAAAAGATGTTTGTCTCACAATGCTTATCCACTCTCTTAGTAAATGTTACTGGAATACGGCTCATTCTCCTTCCCTAGAAGCACTTAGATCCACTCGGTCACAACCAGGTACGAAGTTGTTGAAAGGCTATTTCTTTCATTTTAATTGTTCCTCAGTTTTTTTTTTTAAGTTTCAAAATTTTCTTTTCTTCTTAATTTAAGTAAATACTACTTCTCAAGGTTGAAAAAAATAAAAAATAAGATATTCATTCAAAATATTTACTACTTTTTAGGGGTTTTAGAACGTTTTTCGGAAAAACCTGGAGCCACTTTTTATATGCTATCATCATCATCATCTCACGCTGGTAGCACGGATATCCCTGACCCTCTCTCGCCACTCCTCCCTATCGTTCATCGCCCTAGGTAGGTCTTCAGGACAACATCCCGTATCCTCACATAGCTGCTGAATGTACGTTCGTGCTGGTCGTCCTGCTTTTGTGCGGCCATATGTGGGGGTCCATAAGAGTACATCACTTATGAGTTCGTCCCTGCTTCTCCAGCAGTGTCCTGCATGTCTGGCTCGTCTAAAGCATAAACAAAGCAATAATTCAAAGTAAATAAAACATTTGAAAAATAAAATTTGCTTAAAATACAAATAATTATCCAAAACTTTGATAAAAGTGATTCTGTGACATAAGTCCACCAAAAAGCATTAAAGACAGACTAAAAATCTTGTCCCCCATAAAACCTGAACAACTAAAACAAAAATCACAAGCTCCCATTAGCCAATCTTGAAAAATACAGATGAACACCAAAGTGAACAATGAAAGACCAGGAAGCACATTCAAAATGCACTCAAGAACAAAGTCGCCTATAAAAATGAAACTTTGCAATGCTCAGGGATCGACAAATCCCCTACAAAGAACCTATAGTAAGAAAGTATGGATAGTAACATAGACCGCGTAGTTGCCAGTCTTAATCTTGAAGAAATAGTAAATAACTATAATACTTGGAATCATTTAACCATGGGCCAACTTATAAGCTCACTCAACTTTTTTAATTGTTAATCTCTTACATATCATACATACCTATTTAAATGTGTGCAAACAAATGACTGATGTTAAATTGTTACTGTTATTCAGGGTGGATCAATAAAATTGTCGCCCAAGAAAAGACGACATGATTCCATTTCCGTCTAATGAAAACCATTTTTTTTTTTGTTGCAGACCATCTACTCGTTGGCCAGTTGTTTACAAATCCCAAGAGCGATAGGAGCCTTCTATCATGTCTGAAAGTGACACAATGTTCAATGAGCAAGATCGGAGATGTGCCACTGTACAACTCATGCTCTCTACCGATCCAACTTATGACAACAGGACCATTGCCAGCACCCTCAAAATGCAAATCTGAATTGCTATGAATTACAGGAACGTGCCCAGGGTGATGAAAACAAAGTTTCTAGCTATGGTTATGGTCTTTGGTGTGGTTTCAAGTGAGGGCCACATCATGCCACCTCACATCTTCGAAGTCAGCTTGAAAGTCAACACCAAAGTGTACCTGGATGTGCTGAAGAGTGTGGTGATCCCCTGGTGCAATCAGGTGGCCGGTGGCAGATCCTGGGTGTGGCAGTAAGACTCAGCGCCAGTCCACAAGTCCAAAGAGACCCAGGCTTGGCTTCAGAAGGAGTGCTACGACTTTGTACCCTTCTCTCACTGGCCCCCTCCTCCCCGACCTGGACTACTTCATTTGATCATTACATCGAGAACATCACCAAAATGACCTCCCACAACACCAAAGCCAGCCTGATCACCACCATCCGCCAAGTATTCGCCGAGCTCCCGCCAGCGCTTGTGGAAATAGCATGCTCCCAGTTCCGAATCCGTATCGAGGTGGTGATTGAGGCTGAAGGCAGCTTCATTGAATGATGTCAGCTCTAGTACATAATCAAGTTACCTGAATTGATTTTTTCAATAAAAGTTTTAAAATAAAGCAGTTGTGTCGTTTTCTTTAGGATGACAATTTTATCGTTCCACCCTGTATAGCAACATTTGAAACCATTTAACTATGTGCCAACAAATGAGTATTTAATATATAAGTCTAAACAGGATTTGGCATTGAACAATTTGCAATGTTTCATATGACATAAAACCAAACAAACTTATCAAGAACTGTTTTTGACATTTGAATGACGTACTTATGTTAAACTAAATTGTTTGAAATAGAAATGCTTTTACATTTTACTGAGTGTAAACAAAAACTGTACTCATGGTAAACTGTACTGTTTGAAATAGAACTGTTTTTTGGTATAAAAATGGATTTGGCATTTAATAACCTAAAATGGTTGATATATCATAAAACAAAACCAAACAAAACTAAAGTGGACACTATAATGTCCTTCCTGATAGCAGTGGGCCAATCCTAACCAATAAAATATAAACAACACCAAAGTATATAAAAAACAAATCAGTATGTGAAAATTACTGTACACCATGAATAAATATTTGAAGATATGAAGAAAGACCTTGAAACAAACAAACTTTCATCAAAATGACCTGATTCAGCATTAAATTACGCGAAAAAGGTTGATACACCATAAAACAAAACAATCAACCGACCAAAAGTGATTCCACATTTTTATTTTTGATGTCATCTTACAGCTCATTGGGTCCCCATAGTGTAATGATTAATGCATTGTACTGCAACCTCGAAGTCAGTGAGTTCAAATTTCAGATATGCAATTATGTTCACTTTTGGACAAATACTCTTGAAAAAGGCATGAACTCCCTTATCCCCCCAGATAGGGCTGATAGTTATAATTATTTTTTGGGCACCTCACAGGGTGTAATGGTTAACAACCTTGATTAATAGACCATCGTTAGTAGTTTCAATTCTCAGTGGGGACCCCATATTTCTAGTCTTGAGCCACATGTAAGGTAAGTTTAGTAAACAACTATAATTATTTCTTAAGGGAGATAAGTATTCAATGCTAACCATAAGTACTTCCCCTTATTCATTTATTTGTAATTAAGTATAATATTTAGATACTTGAAGGTAGGGAAGATATTTAGTCAATGACCAATATTTGCATAAGTATATCTGTGATATACTAACACTGAACACAATGAAAGGAAATACAATATAAGCTCATTTACACATACGAAAACATTTAACATATACATGATATAATAAAAGATACAAGTAAAGTTGGCGACCGTAGTTGCCACGCTACAACACTGAGGTGTATGGGAGGGTGCAACTCCTTTCCCTGGATTGCTCCACTTTACCCTTGAAATGTACCTTATAATACTGAGTGTTAAGCAAGGAGGTATCAAGTGCCATTTTTTGAGTTTTTGGTATGACTCGACCTGAGATTGAACCCTGGTCTCTTGGGCCATAGCTGAACACTCTACCACTAAGCCAATGACAGAACAAAAACATGAATGTGTCCCAATAACTAGAAAAATGCAGATATAGTTTAAAGAACAACGTCAGTAAAAAGGGGTACAAAAATGGAAAAAGGTTTACTCGATGATATAAAGTATAATGGTGATAGCAGGGATACAAGACTGTCTTTACTGTTCAAATCACAAAAATAGGTCAAAAATTGGGTTTCTGGAACAGTCATGTGACACATCACAAGGCACCCAATAGACATGCTAATTTTTCAAGGAAGATAATAATTCACTGTTTTCTTACAATGATATAAATTCTCTGACTGACTATTTATCTACAAGTATCGTTTAAGTGTATAACAATTAAAATAGATTGTGTATGATAAACAACACATGCAAGGCACTGCTGGAAAAGTAAGGACAAAATAATAAGCAGTGTTGACTGACCTGAAAGGACATTAGATCAGCTCTGTGCAAACACTGGATACAATCTAGAAGACCTGCCAAGAGTGATAGATTATCGGGACAGATGTCAAAAGTGTTAGGAACTCCTTCCTATCAGATTGCACAGTCAGCTGGGGCTGTAGAATACACCAACTGCATCTCTGCAGAGGGATAAGACTCCCACTCAACAAGTGTCCTTGATATGACGCTAAACAATCTGATGGTGAGGTTCCAGTAACATTGGAGGTTTAAGGAATGCAGAGTATCCCTTTATTCCCATCACTCCCTGGTCCACTCTGTCCCAGAGTGGTAGCACCTGAGAGGGTCCTATTTATGGATCAAATGGAACTAAACTACATTCTTATGCTAAACTGAGTTTTTTGAAATGGAACTGTTTTTTACATTGAAACTGTACTTATGCTAAACTGAATAGTTTGAAATAGAACTGTTTTGACACTTAACTGTGTGTAAACAAAAACTATGCTTATACTAAACTGAAATGTTTGAATTAGAATTGTTTGACTAAACTGAATAGCTGGAAATAGAAATGTTTTTGACTATTAAACTGTGTATTTATGCTCAACTGAATTGTTTGAAATAGAAGTAGTAAGTAAAGTAAGTAAAGTTGGTGACCGTAGTCGAGGGCAACCAGAAGGCTCCCCTTTCAATCGCTACAACACCGAGGTGCAGGAGAGGGCGCTACTCCTTTCCATGGATTGCTCCACTTTACCCTTGATACATACCTTATATTGCTGAGTGTTAAGCAAGGAGGCATCAAGTACCATTTTTAAAGTCTTTGGTATGATGCGACCTGGGATTGAACCCAGGTCTCCCAGATCTTTGGTGAACACTCTACCCTCTAAGCCAATGAGCCGGTTAGTTATTAGTATAAAAATGGATTAGGCATTAAATAACCTACAAAGGTTGATATGCCATAAAAGAAAAAACTTCCTATTAGAATGACTTGACAATGAAGATTAATAAATTTGGCACAAGGTCGTGCAGGAAGTTCACCCTAGGAAGATTGACATTAATATCCATAGTTTGTGAGATATTAAACCAGCTGATAAAACTTGACTGATGTTAAGGAGAAATTAAGATATTCTGGATTCTATTTAGATCTTTGAATCAAGAATAAAAAAGAAAAAATTCTGAATGTCTGTTAACAAAAAGACATAATCTCATTGATTTTTTTTTTTTTTTTTACTGACTTAGTAAAGTTATGGTAAAACTAACAATACGCTGTAGGTGTCCAGCCATATATATGAAATGATTTTCTTCTTTGAATAAATATTCTGTTTCTTTTGAAGTCAGGAATCATAAAATAAACTAATTAACTGAAAATAAATTGATAACGAAGCCGAAAATATAATCATGACTTACAGAATAAGAAAATAAAACTTGAAAATACAATTCAGTTAATAAAAAAAAAAAAAGGCTGAATGTTGTTACCAAAAGTCAAAGGTAAGTGTTCAAATGTCATCATATTGCAAAATAAATTTATTGAAAGAAAAGGATGTATAACATTTCACAACATTCTAAGATTTTTTTTTTAGCAGAGTAGAAAATATTAAATTTAATATATAAGTAAATAAATTTGATCCTACTTGGAAAATTAAGATTTTATAGATTTCATGGATGGAACAAAAATAATATGTCAGCATTTCAATGTACTTTTCTTTTGTTTCAAATATGCGACTAATCATGATTTAAAGAAAGGCAGAAAAGAGCCAACAAATATATAACACAATATCTATCTATCTATCTATCTATCTGTTTCAGTCTGTATATCTTTCTCCCACTCTCTCTCTCTCTCTCTCTATCTCTCTCTCTCTAATTTTATTCATATCTATCAATCTCTGTTCATATTTATCAATCTAGATAAATATAAACAGATATACAATTTTTCTGTCTGTTCATATCTATCTATCTATATATCTGTCTCAGTCTGTTTGTCTGTCTGTCTCTCTCTCTCTAATTTTATAATATCTATCGATCCCTGTCTGTTCGTATCTATCTATCTATCAATCTTTTTCTTTCTTTCTTTCTTTCTTTCTTTCTTTCTTTCTTTCTACATATATATAAAAAGTGACTTCTACTTCTTTACAGAAGATCATCTCCTCAAACCCACTAAAAGTACCTATGGTAGTATCTGTAACTCACCAGGCCAAGCTCCTCCTTGAAAGCTCTGCTGCATGTGTGACAAGCAAAAAAACTGTCTACAAGTTACCAGAAGGTGGCTATGAGAGGACCTGTGTAAAGACAGACTGTGATTGCTTGCTGTCATGAAACCACATATTACTAGCCAGTCCAGCTTTAGACAAACAGACTCAACTACTTCAGATGTTACAAACATGTTCAGGTTAAAAAGTGTCCAGGACTTCATCAATCATTATAAATGTTTAAAGATTAAAAGCATAAATAGATACATATATATATATATATATATATATATAAGCAAAATGTAACACAGAGTCAAAATTTAAATGGAGTAAAGTTGGTTTGATTTAGGTGTTTCCTTCTCAAAAACTGGTTGCTTTTTATTAAATGTAACGCACACAGTCAGCCCTGCTATTTATTCATAAATTGGGAAGGAAAAGTTGGATTTATGCCTTTCTATAGGTCATTAGCATGAAGTAATTCTGTCTAGGATTTGAATTTGGATTGTCTGTTTTATTTCTTATTATAATCATTATGCTAAGCTCACCTCCTATATATATATATACAGTTACATACTGTGCTTCATAAGGTTTTGAAACCTTATATTTTTCTTTATTTAAGAAAATATGAGGAGGTCTGATCTATTCAATGAAATAAAATGGGATTTCTTCCAAGCTGCAGCTGTGTCAATACTACTGTATGGATTCACCACATGGACGCTAACAAAACACATAGAGAAAAAGCTAGACGGGAACTACACGAGAATACTATGAGCAATTTTGAACAAATTCTGGAAGCAACACCCCACAAAAAAAACCAGCTGTATGGCCATTTACTTCCCATCTCAAAAACCATCTGAGTAAGATGAACTAGACATGTGGGGCACAGCTGGAGAAGTAATAATGAACACGTAAGGGACATTTTTCTATGCAGCCCCACATGTGGATGTTCCAGTGTTAGCCGACCAGTAAGAACTTATTTACATCAGCTCTGTGGGCATACGGGATGTAGTTTAAAAGACCTGCCAGGAGTAATAGATGATAGCGACGGAGAGAAAGAAAAAGAGTCAGGGAAATCCATGCTGGCAGCATGATTGTATGATGATTATGGTGATAAAATATATATATATATATATATATATATATGTATGGTTACAGTATTGATGAAGAAATCTATTTTTGTATGGTTACAATATTTGGGTTCTCGGGAGCATTTTGAGAAAAAGGTAGATGAGAACTACAGAAGGATACCCTGTATTAGTTGTCTAAATTTCTGAGACGATGCTTGATGATTTTTATTATTAAGTGTTTTCAGACTATTGTCTTCATCTTCATTGTTATTTCCACAACATTTTAGGCCTTCTTCAGGTGTTTGTCGAACTTGACGAAATTTGAAGAAGGCTAGAGGACATATCGGCTGAACGTTGTGGAAATAACAATAAAGATGAAAACAATCGTCCGAAAATCCATAATGATAAAAGATGCCCAATAGTTTTAAACAAATCCTGGAAACAGCTACCCACAAAACAGCAACTGTATGGTCACTTACCTCCCATCTTGCAAACCATTCAAGAAAGATGAACAAGGTATCTTAGGCACTATTGGAGAAGGAAGAACAAAATTATAAGTGATGTTCTCCAAGAGACTACAACACATAAACACACTAGTGTTGACTGATCAGGAAAATCTTTCATCAGCTCTGAGCAGATACTGGGTGCCATCAAGAAGACTTACCTAATATATGGCCTATACAGACAGATGGTAAGAGAAAGTCAAATGAACCCATACTGATGGCATGTCTTGATAATTATGATAAATGATCAATTATAATCATACGTTCTTTATTTAATAGTACATCATAGCTGATAGATGTTTGATAGAACTATTTAATTCGTTCATTTAAATAATAGAGATGAGTTTATATATTTCACTAGAGCAGCTGGTGTGTTTAACCAAGCTTCTCCAAGGCAAAGAAATAGGAGTTCAAGTCTCACAAAGAGTTTATACTTTATTATTTCTAATCCCCACATATGGCCGAGCAAAAGCAGGACGACCAGCTCGAACATACATACAGCAGCTCTGTGAGAATACGGGAAGTAGCCCTGAAGACCTGCCAGAGGCATTGAATGATAGGGAGAAGTGGCGAGAGAGGGTCAGGGATATCCGTGCTAGCAGCACGACATGATGATGATGATGATGATTTCTAATCCTGATTGTTCATCACTTTTGTAAATTGACAATCTGAATGAATTATGATAAAAAGCAACTAAAAATTTATAATGTAAGACATATAATCGTCAAGACAGGTCACCTAATCTTGGCCAGAAGACCAGACCTTATAGTAATCAACAAAAAAAAAGAGAACCTGCAAAATTGTGGACTTTGCTGACCCAGCTGACTACATAATAAAACTGTAAAAAAAAGGGAAAAGAAAGATAATACCTCGACCTTGCTAGGGAATTAAAAAAACTATGGAACATGAAGGTTACGATTATACCAATCATGATTGGTGCTTTTGGTACAGTCACCAAAGGATTATTAACGGGACTGGAGGACTTGGATGCTGGAGGACGAGTAGAGGCCATCCAAACTATAGCATTATTGAGAACGGCTAGAATACTGAGAAGAGCCCCTGAAGACTTGAGGAAACTTGCTTCAGTGAAAGACCATCAGCTAATGCTGATGTAAAAAAACTCTCAAGGAGTAAATTATAATAATAATAACAATAGCTGACAAAACTTAAATTAGAATTAAATAAAATGTATTATTAATCCAACACTTGTAAAAAACAAACAAATGGATGAAGAAAAACAATTTTTAAAATATTTATGATATTCTGCGATAAACAATAAAACCTTGGTATCTTTAATTCTGAAGGAAATCAAATTAAAATTAATTTATCTATCCATCTGTCTATCTATTTAAGCCTGCCTCTATCTATTATTGCCTCTATCTCAGGGTGTTCATAATTATCTATCTACCTATCTATCTATCAAAGTGTCTACCTCAGAATGTCCTTATCTGTCAAGCTGTCTATCAAGCTATCTAAACTTGCCTCTATCTATTATTGCCTCTATCTCAGGGTGTTCATATCTATCTATCTATCTATCTATCTATCTATCAAAGTGTCTACCTCAGAATATCCTTATCTGTCAAGCTATCTATCAAGCTATCTAAACTTGCCTCTATCTATAAATTCATATATCTCTGAACATTCATATCTATCAATTGCTCAGTCGGCTGAGACTGTAAAATACATGGACTGCATCTCTGCAGAGAAGTAAGACCCCACCCTGCAACGAGTGTCCTGGATATGACAATAAAAATCTGATGGTGAGGTTCCGGTAATGATGGAGCTTTGGGGAATTCAGCATACCCCTTCATTGTCATCATTCCCAGGTCCACTCAAGCCAAAAGTGGTAGGACCTGAGAGAGTCCTATCTATGGGTCAAATAGAACTAAATTACATACTTAAGCAAAACTGAATTGCTTAAAGTTGAACTGTTTTGACATTTAAACTGTGCACTTATACTAAATCGTATTGTTTGAATCAGAACTGTTTGATTAAACTGAATACCTTGAAAAAGATATGTTTTTTACAATGAAACTGTGTACTTATGCTAAACTGAATTGTTTGAAATAGAAGTGTTTATTTGTATAAAAATGGATTTGGTATTAAATAACCTACAAAGGTTGATATCCCATAAAACCGAAACAAACCAATATATCTATCTATCTATTTATCTATCTATCTATCTATCAAATAAATGAAATACAAATTTACAGCATTCTTATAAATTCATCTACATCAATTCTTTCCAAAACCATCTGACACTTTAACAATACCTGTTTTCATCGTGAAAGGATTCTCCAGAAATAATTAAAATTTGTCATCTTTAGTTTAAAAGAAAATTAACTTTTTATAAAAAATTAGTTAGGTATACTTATTTATGGGTGATGCTGAAATTATAAGTTGAATTTTGATCCAAATGTTTTCCAGTATAATGTTTGATGCATGTGATTAATATACAGCATTAAGTGTATTGACTATGAAGGAGATTATTTTGAAAATGAATTCTTGCTTTGTAAAATAAGTATTTATTTCTTCATTGATATATGAGGGTCATCCAATTAATAAGTTGAAATATTGCCGAAAGAACTGGCAATAGCAAGCACTGTTTACAGTTGAACTTTTTCAAGGAAATCCATAATGATGGATCCTTTCATGTCCCAGAAGACTGTCAGCATGACCATCTTTACTGATTGCTCTGCATGG